>RJWM01001688.1:120794-147944 GCA_004363535.1 Dasyprocta punctata | reverse complement strand
GAAAGCTACTCAGCTATACAGAAAGATAACCTTGAGGCTCTTGTAGGTAAACAGATACAAATGGTTCAGAGTCAAATGGGTGAACATCGTGTTGTCTCTGTAGTACAAAAAACTAAGGGAGTTAGTGGGATTCAAAATGTAATAGATATTGAGAAAGTAAAAGGGGAGAAAATGTCTAAAAAGGGAAGGCAGTGGCCATTATTAATCTATTATCATGTTTTGAACACACTGCATTGTTTTCATTGTTCTGTTTAGTTTGGTTTTATTCTGTTTTGTTTTCTTTGATTTTATTATATTTGATGGCATGGACAGCTATTTCAAAGATAACAAAATATGTTATGGTAGTCATTATTGATTTCCTATTACCTTGCTTCAAAGCCTTGTATTGCTTTCATTGTTTTCTTTTGATTGATTTTATTCTATTTTGCTTTGTTTGATTTTATTATGTCTGATGATATAGGCAGCTACTTTGAAGATAACAAGAGGCATAATTGTAGCCATTTATGTTTTCCTATTATATTGTTTTGAAGTTCTGTATTGCTTTTATTGTTGTGCTTTGATTGGTTTTATTCTGTTATGTTTTGTTTGATTTTATTATGTCTCATGGTATAGGCAGTTATTTTAAAAATAACAAGAGGCATTATGGTAGTCATTATTGATTTCCTTTTATCTTGTTTTGAAGTCCTGTATCATGTTCATTGCTTTGTTTTGATTCACTGTATTCTGTTTCATTTCACTTGGCTTTATTCTCTTCAAAATAAAAAAATTGTAAAAACTATCAAATCAGAAGTAATTTCTCAGATAACTGTAAAGATGGTATTCACAATGAAAACTGTGCTTAGTGACTCTAGACAGATAGAGATTTTAAAAAAATAGCAGCTTAAGAAAATGATGGAAGCTATGAATGCTCAACGTAGGAAAGAAATGGAATCTATAAGACAGATTCAAACAGATATCCAGGAACGTAAAAATTTCATTGAAACTATCCCCAGCAGAATGGACCAATGTAAGTACAGAAACTCAGATATAGAAGACAGATTTAGGATTAGCAATCATGAAAAGGCAAATTTCTTAAAAATAGCAAGAGACCATGAGAAATCAATCCAGCAACTGCTAAATGCTGCAAAGAAGAATAATTAAAGATTTATTTGAGTCAATAAAAAAGTAGAAGAAAGCAAAAATCATATCAAAACACTGTTCAGAGATGCCACAGCAGAAAACTTCCCTGATAGGGGAAAAAAATTGACATGCAGATAAGTGAGGCATATAGAACTCCAATTAGCCATATCAAAAAACATCCACAGCCAGGCATATCATAGTAATGATTCCAGAAATTCAGCACAAGAATAGAATATTAAAAGCTGCTAGGGAAAAGAAAGAAATCACCTATAAAGGAAAGCCCATCAGAATCACAACTGACTTCTCAGTACAAATCCTCAAGTTGAGGAGACCTTGGAATAAAGTATGTTAAGCTCTAAAGGAAAACAACCTCCAACTCAGATTGATGTGCCCAGAAAAACTATCTTTCAAAACTGATGAAGAAAGGAGATACTTCCATGATGAAGAACATCTGAGGAAATTTGTGACAACAAAAACATCACTCCAAAATATCTGGAAAGGCATTCTAGAGATAACAAGGGGTACAACTCCATGAACCCCAACAGAAGGAATACACCAGGCAAGGAAAACAATTAAATGAGATGGATAAAGAGGGGAGTCAACAACAGGAAAATAACATGGCAAGGATAAGTCAAAACATAACAGTTACAACCATTAATGTTAATGGTATCAATTCACCAATCAAAAGACACAGAGAGCTAGAATGAGTCAAGAAACAAGATCCAAAAATATACTACATATAAGAAACACATTTAATGCAAAAAGAAATTCAGACTGAAAGTCAAAGGATGACAGGAACACAGAAAAAAGCAGGGGTGACTATTCTATTTTCAGATAAAGTGAAATTCAAATCAAGACTGTTAAGAGCAACAAAGGTGGTCACTACAACCTTGTAAAGGGAAAATTTAAAAGAAAGAGATAAAATCATAAATGTATATGCAACAAACACCAGTGCACTCACCTATATAAAGCAGATATTAACAGACATGAAAAATCAAATAAACACTATTACAGCTGTATTAGAGGATCTCAATACTCCACTGTCACAAAAAGAGAGATCAACTAGACAAAAAACCAACAATGCAATATTAGAACAGAATCAAACTCTTGAACAAATGGACTTAGTAGATGTCTACAGAGTGTTCCACCACACATCAAAGTACACATTCATCTCACCTACACAAGGGATGTTTTCCAAAACAGACCACATGCTAGTTCATAGAACATACTTAAGTAAATACAGAGAAATTGAAATTATCCCATGCGTACTACCAGGCCATAGTGCAACGAAACTGAAAAATCAATGGCAAAAGAAACCACAGGAATTTAATAAATACTTGGAAATTAAATAGCACCCTTCTGAACAACAAATGGGTCACAGATGAAATTAAAGAAGAAATTTGACAGTTTCTACAATTAAGTGACAGCAAGAATACAACATACTAGAACTAATAGTACACAATAAAAGCAGCTGTAAGAGGAAAATTTATAGCAATGAATATCCATATCAGGAAAACAAAGCAAGCACAAATAAACAACTTAATGGTTAACCTCAAACTTCTAGAAAACAAAAGCAGGCCAAGCCCAGTGCTACAAAGCTCATAACAGGTAGGAAATTACAAAGATCAGGGCAGAAATGAATGCACTGAAGACTAAGAAAACAATGCAAAGAACCAATGAATTGCGGAGTTGATTCTTTGAAAGATTAAATAAAATTGACAAAATCATACCCAACCTTATCAAAAAAAGGAAAGAAAAGATTCAAATCCATGCAATTAGGAATGAAAAGGAAGAAATCACATGAGACCCTGCAGAAATTCAGATTATCTATACCTACTTTGATAACTTGTATTCTAATAAGATGGAAAATGCTGAAGAAATGGGCAGATTCCTAGATACTTATGAATTATCAAAGCTGAATCAAAAAGATATAAAAATCCTAAATAAACTAATATCAATCAATGAAATCAAAGATGTAATTAAAAACCTACCAACAAAGAAAGGTCTAGGCCCTGATGGATTCACTATTGAATTCTATAAGAAATTAGGGGACACTTCATACTATTACTTCTTAAACTCTTTAATGAAATTGAAAGGGAAGCAATACTCTCAAATTGATTCCTGGAAGCAAGCATCACCCTGCTACTAAAACTAGAGAAGAACCCTATGAAGAAAGAGAACTATAGACCAATCTCCCTGATCAACATAGGTGCAAAAATCCTCACTAAGATGTTGGCAAACAGATTGCAGCAAATCATCAAGAAGATTATACACCATGATGAAGTGAGATTCATCTCAGGAATGGTTCAACATACATAAATCAATAAATGTAATATGCCATATTAACAGCTCCAAGTACAAAAACCATATGATCATTTCAATAGATTCAGGAAAGACTTTTGACAAAGTCCAGCACCCACTCATGATAAAAATCCTACAGAAATTTGCAACAGATTATTTTTATCTCAATCTGATAAAAAGCCATCTATGACAAACCAACAGCTAACATCATCCTAAATGGACAAAACTGAAAGCTTTCACTCTCAAATCAGGACCAGGGTAAGGATGTTCACTATCTCCAGTCTTATTCAACATTGTCTTGGAACGTTAGCCAGAGCAATTAGACAAGAGAAAGAAATAAAAGAAATGATAGCAAAGAAAAAAGTTGAATTATCATTAATCACAGATAACATAATACTCCTATGTAGAAGATCTCAAAAACTCCACTAAAAACTGTTAGATTTAATAGCACATTCTGTAGTGTAACTGGATACAAAGTCTACACTAAAAAATCAGTATCCTTCCTATGCACAAATAAAAGACTTACTGAGAGAGAAATTAGGGAAACAACACCTTTCATGATAGAATCCAAAAGAAAAAAAAAAGAAAAAATACCTAGGAATCAATCTAATAAAGGCTGTAAAGATCTCTACACTGAAAACTATAGCACTCTGAAAAAGGAGATTGAAGAGGATATCAGAATATAGAAAGATGACCCTTTCTCCCTGGTAGAAAGAACTAATATAGTAAATATGACCACATTTCTGAAGCTGTTATACAGATTTAATGCAATTCCAATCAAAATTCCAACAGCATATCTCAAAGAATTAGAGAAAATCTCCTAAAATTCATTTGGAATCAGAAGAGACCTAGGATAGCAAAGGCAATTCTGGGCAACAAATGCAAAACAGGGGGCACCACAATCTCTGACTTGAAATTATACTATAAAACTACTCAACAACATGATATTGGAAAAAAAACCCCAAAGATCAATGGAACAGATTAGAAGATGTAGAAACATCTCCAGACATACTCAGTCACTTCATCTTAGACAAAGATGCCAAACACTTTCGAAGGAAAAAAAGACAGCCTCTTTAATAAATGGTGCTAGAAAAACTGGTTTTAAACATGCCAAAGATTAAAATTGGATTCATGTCTTTCACCATGCACTAAATTAAATTTGAAGTGGATCAAACTAAAACAGAAACATTAAATCTGCTGGAAAATGAAACAGGTAAAACTCTTAGAGGCACTGACGTTGGTAAAAACTTCATGAATAAAACACTGACTGCACAGGAACTATCACAAAGAATCAACAACTGGGATCTCATCTTATGAAAAAGCTTTTGCACAGCAAGAGAAACCACCAACACAGTGAAGAGATAACCCACAATGTGGGGAAATATGTTTGCCAGCTGTTCCTCAGACAAAGGATTACTCCCAAGAACATACAAAGAAATAAAAAAAAATCAGATCCCCCAAATATAGAGATCCAACCCAAAAATGGGCATCTGAGATGAATAATACTTCTCAGATGAAGAAATACAAAAGCCCAATAAATATATGAAAATTTTTCAACATTACTGGTTATTCAATAGATATAAATTGAAACAACACTGAGATTCCATCTAACCCTGGAAAGAATGGCTATTATCAAGAAATCAACCAATAATAATTTCTGGAGGGGCCGAAGGGGAAAAGGAACCCTTTGCCACTGTTGTTGGGTATGTAGGTTGGTGCAATCACTGTGGAAATCGGTGTGGAATTTCCTCAGAAAACTAGAATTTGAAGTCCCATTTGACCCTGGATATCTTCCCAGAAGAATTAAAAACATCATACTACAGCGATATATATGCACCCATGTTTATAACAACACAATTTACAATTGCTAAATCTTGAAAACAACCCAACTATCCATCAACCAAAGAATGGCTAAAAAAAATGTGGTCTTTTTTATATGATGGTGTACTACTCAGATACAAAGAAGGATAAACTGGAGACTTATAGGCAAATGAATGCACCTTGAGACCATACTCATAAGTGAAAAAAATCAGATTCACATGTGTAAACATCATATTGTCTCCCTAGTTTGAGAAGCTGAAAAGAGCAAATAAGAATCAAAATGTACAATAGATTTGTGAAATGGGAAGATTTTCTTCTAAAAGAAAGAGAAACTTGATGGGGGAAATGGCAAAAAGAAGGAAGGGAAAAGCAAAAAAAGAAAATGTATGTATATATATATATATATATATATATATATATACAGAAAATTAGTATAGCTATCATATACATATATAGCTTATCCTAAAGAAGGGTTTGTGCTAATATTTTTTGAGCAATTAAATGCCTATCTTTTGCACTCTAACAAATTTGAAGATAACAATATGCCATGTATTAACTACTGTTACTCTCCTATTATCTTGTTTTGAAATTTTGTTTTAATTTTTTTCACTTCAAACAAAAAACCCTTTGTAGTTTTATTTCCTCCTGTCTAATGCCAACAGCTCGGAGTTAGATAAATGTTTTGCTACCTTTTCCCTTTTGTGCCAGGCTCCAGTTTCCTCTTGGTCTGTCTTCAGTACATTTTACATCTCTCTCTTCTGTGTTTATTTTTCATGATGCTTTAAACACACTCAGATTGTATCTTAGAAATAAACAATCAAGTTTCCTTTTCAGTTCATAAGTCAGCTCCTGTCAAACCAACCTTTAAGTAAAAAATAAATAAATCATTAAATAAAAACACAAAAATCCCTGAGTAAAACATGTGGAACAACTATCTGAAAGCATTGGTTAGTGAGTGAATTGAGGCAAATACTATGCAGGGATTAACAATTAAAAGGAGGAAAAAGCTTGAGGCAGTTATTCACCTTTTTATACATGTGCATTCAAATAGCTTTTGACCTGAGAACAGCTAAAACTGCACTGATTATAATAAAGGAGTAGTAACCAAGATAGAAACTTAGATTTTACTGTCATGGAGGAGTAAAGAGGAAACTGCATGACAAAATAGATTCTGGTCATTTTTCTGTGAACCATGAGTAAAAGATCAATAAGGGGGAGCCCAAATCTTTTTTTTTTTTTTTTTTTTTTTTTTTTTGGTACCAGGGATCAAACTCATGACCTCGCTAAATCCCCAGCCCAAGCCTAAATCTTTGTACAAGTTCTGCCATACTTTCTTAACCCTGTATGTGCAAGAAATAAATGAATTTATATTACAGGCGCTACTCACTGCAGGACAGAAGGGAAACTTCTCATTGTAGAGGATGCAAGCAAACTGCCTGCTTGAAGGGTAAAAATGCCTTAACTTCCAACAGAATGTAAATATTTGTCACATGCAATTCAAAATACAAGAAGTAGGAAGCCAAGAAGGGTTTTTCAGGAAAAAAGATATCAGTGACCAATGCCAGATGACCCAGACGTTGACACTAGTGATTGAAATTTTGAGGTGACCAGTATAGCTGTGCTTCATGAGAAGAAAATGAGTTATTTGCAATGAGCAAAACCAATGATAAGTACCAGAAATCAAAAAGAACTTAACATACGTAGTGCGACCCTGCCTCAAAAAACTAGGGCCGGGAGTTGGGCTCAGTGGCTTAAGCGCCTGTCTGGCGGGCGTGAGGTTGTGAGTTTGAACCCCAGTGCCGCAAAAAAAAAAAAAAAAAAAACAAACAAACAAAAAAAAAAGAACTTAACAAAATATAGACAGACTATATTCAAAAATTTTAAGAAATTATTCAGGGGACTTAAACGCAAAATAAAGATTCTGGAGAAAACAGTGTATGTCATTTTTATACCCCAAGCACAAAATACCTAATACTTGCAATTTAAACAAAAAGAGGTTTATTATGTCTTACAGTCTCTGAGGCTTCGGCCCAGGGTTAGTTGACTCCAAAGCAAAAGGGGCACCATGGTGGTACCATTTATGGCAACCGAGAAACAGAGAGTAGAGGGCAGACTGAGTAATTGGGAGTAAGAGACATAGCCTTTGAAGCCACAACCACAGTGACTCACCGCCTCCAATCAGGCCCCATTCCTAAGAGCACATTTAGTTGTGAAATCTTCAGTGGATTAATCCACTAATGAGTGTAGCAGCCTTCCCAAGTACCATCTTTGATCACCTGAGGCTTTGCGGGACACATTAGCTGAAACCATATCAGTGAATTTGAAGACTAAGCAACAGAAAACACACAATCATAAGAACAAAGAAAACAAAATTAAAAAAAAAAACAAAATCCTTTATTTTATTGTATTTCATTTTATTTTTTTGGTACTGGGGATCATGCTCACTACCTCGCACTTGCCAGGCAGGTGCTTTTGCCACTGAGCTAAATCCCCAGCCCCTAAAGAACAGAATTGTGACCACTTGTGAAGCACTGAATTAAAGGCATGATAGTACACACATGTAATCTCAGCACTCTGGGAGACTGAGGCAGGAAGAAGGAAATTTCAAATCTCAGCCTGCGCAACTTAATGACTTAGAGAAAAGCACCAGTAAATTGAAAGGTAAAGTATAATACACATTTGTAATTAACATTGCAGATAGAGTTCCTACAATGCAATGGAAGAAGAAAGTTCTGGAGATATAATGGCTAATAATTTCACAAATTTTGAAACAGATTTATTTATCTGCCAAAGTTATCAAACCCTAAGCAAGATAAACTCAATTCAAACAACATTGACTATCATCATTGAAAGCTGCAAGACCACTGAAAAACTTTAAAATTTGCTGATGGAATTTAAGGAAAATCTAAATAAGATGAGTATCTTTTATGAATTAGAAAACTATATCTTATTAGCATGTGTGTCAATTCTCATCAAGTTAATATATAAATTAAAATTTTGCTATAATAATCCCTGTAATCTTTTTTAGAAATTGAAATAAAACTAGTATCCTAACAGAAAACACATACAATATAGAATTTCCAAAGTACAGTGGTACCCAGTTCACAAACTTAATTCATTCTAGGATTCTTGAAAATATGACCACGTTCAAGTTCTTGTGGGAAAGACGGCCACAGTCATGTTTGTCACCCGATGCAGAGGCAGAACAAAAACCAAGTTTTGCCAAATGTTTCTGTTTCTGAGCCAAATTGTTGGCAAACAGAAGCATTTGTAAACTGAGGTACCATTATGTATTTTTGCTTTAGTTTCTTGAGACAGGATTTCACTGTGTAGTTTAGGCTGGCCTTGTGCTCACTATGTAGCCCAGACTAGACCTGAACTCACAGCAATCCTCCAGCCTCAGTTTCCTGAATGCTGGGATTACAGGTATATGCCACCACGCCTGGCTTTCCAAAGTGTTCGTGTAAACCAGCACATTTAAGGACATGTTCTACTTCATACTTTAAGACTTCCTATAAAGTGCTTTAGTTAGTGCGTTAGTTACACTTCTATTGCTGGAACAAAACATTTGGTTTGCATGCCCTTAAAGTGGGGAGGTTTCTTTTTCCTCATGGTTTTAGAGCTTTTAGTTCCCGTATGGCTGCTTCCGCTTCTATGGGGCTGAGTTAAGACAGAACACTATGGCAGTAGGACTTGGATGCGAAGAAAAGACAGAGGGAAAGAATGAGGAAAAAAAAAAAAAAAAACCCTTACAACCTTTGGAGTTATAACGCCGTGACTGACTTATTCCAATGGGCCCCGCTTCCTAAAAGCCCAGTGAAGTTCACTCACTGTTGAAGTTAGGGCTCTCATTTTCCATTCACATCCGTATGTGTCTCGTAATACGAACAAGATGACGCTCAAGATTAACTATCACAATAAGACATTATTTTTCAACAAAGGATAAAGAAAAGTAAAAGTAGAACATAGAAAATCTAGAAAACCCAAATTAGTGACTATAGTATGGAATTTGATTTTCAAAAACATTGCAAATCTTCAATCAAGAGAGATGCTTTTCAACGAGTGATATAAGAAAACAAGCAAATATCAATATAAAAAGCAGTGATACTTGAAGACTATATATTATGAGATTGACCATTAACCTAAACACTAAAACTAAAAATTTATTAAGCTTTTTATAAAAAACAAAAGGAAAGGAGAAAACAATTTTTTTCAACACCAAAAGTGGTAATTATAAATGAAAAAAATGGAGAGATATAAACATCAATAATCTGTGCTCACAAAAATAGACTATTAAGAAAAGTAAGTAGACAAGACATAAACTGGGAAAAAGTATTTGCAAAATACATGTGACAAATAACTGATATCTAGGATACTTAAATAATTCATGTGTGTCTATAATAAAAATACAAACAACCTAAATTAAGAAAAGCAAACCTTCAAAAATATTTTGAAATAAATATACCAGTAAACATGAAACTCATTCAACTAATTAATTATCAGAGAAATGCAATTGAGATACCAATGCATAATCCCTGAATGGATTCACTCTAAGACAAAATCAATAACAGATGATAATATGCATACACACGTGTGTGTAAAGAAATGAATTCTCATGTATTGTTGGAGATATAGTCAGAAAAAAAGGTCTGGTGGCTTCTTATGTAACTATATGCATATCTTCCCTGCAAGCATACAGTCTCACTTTTAGACCATTTACTCAAGAGAAATGAAACATAGGTGATTCTTTATAACAATGTTGATTGTTTTTTATTTATAAAGGCCAAAAGTTGAATATATCCTTGTTATCCATGGAGTACACTGTAGCATAATTCAATACTCAATGAAAAAATGAACTATTGTGCATACAATAAGTAACTAACTCACAATAAACAATATGCTGAGTGAAAAAATTTCCCTATATGAATTCATAACACAAAATGTTATTTATATGAATTCTACAAGAGACAACCCAATGTGTAATGGAAAAATAAGAATACTGGTGTCTTTGGTGAGTGGTAACAATGAATTTTTTTGTGGCAATAGTAATACTCTTTATCTGGTACATATTTTATTCGATACCTGCAAGCATTTATTATAATGCAATAAAAGACATGCCTAAAAGATTTTTGCATTTCATTCCATGTAAAGTTTGTCTCAAAAACCAAAAGAGCCATGGAAGTACATTAATTCTTTTATTTAAATGTATACTAAAGTATTTTGGGGGGAATACATTGATGCTTAAAAATTACTATGAAAAGTATCAAAATATATTGGTTAGTGGACGAACAGAGGGGCAGAGAGACACAAATTTGATAATGAAATATAAAAACAGAAATTGAATGAAAACAATTAGCATGTGTAAGTAATGAGGATAAAAGTTTTATCAGTAAAATCCCTTTTTTTGTACACTTAAAACAATTGATAGTAAAATGTTGTTGGCACAAAGTTACCTAACAAAAACAATCAAAACCCCGCCATGCCATAGTAGCACTCATCAGCAGCAGTTTGCGGGGGTCTCCTGTCTGCTTACTGCCAGTGCTTCTCTGCCTTCATTCACTCTGCCACTCACTACACTTTGGCTTCTTTCCCCACGTTAATTCATAGAAACTGCTTTATCAAAAACTTGCTAAAATTATTAAACTCCTTCATATATTCACTATAAAACTTGCTATGTTATGCCCCCAAGACGTCACAGTCTCTGCTTTCTCCTAATTTCTTTCACCTCCACTCTTCATCTTTGACTCTCTTAGTCTACAATCTGCCCAAATAAAGTATGATTTTCAGGGCATAATATGTTCTAATTTCTCCAAGCACCTTGGGGTGCCTTGTGCATTCACATGTTTAATCATCCTACACATTTCAAACTACATTTTAAATTCACAGCTCTTCATGAAGCCAAATTGAACTATCAAGTTGCCTACTGGCTATCTACTTAGATTCCTTCACAGGTGTGTCAATATAAAGACTTACAAAATATGTCTCTTCATCTA
This sequence comes from Dasyprocta punctata, assembly GCA_004363535.1. NCBI lineage: Eukaryota > Metazoa > Chordata > Mammalia > Rodentia > Dasyproctidae > Dasyprocta > Dasyprocta punctata. The sequence goes on along the minus strand of RJWM01001688.1, from coordinate 136,710 downwards.
AAACTTGGTCTTCTGTGTTTCCTGTATCAGAAGATGATTGCAATCATTAAACAACTCAACCAAATTCTAACCTATTAACTGTGATTCATCCTTCTAATTTCCAAAATATTATTCATCCTGAGTTTAATAATTTTTTCATGTCCTACAGTTCTTATTCTCTCCGGTAATGTTACTGTTTTATTTGTTAAGTTTGTTTTTCCTACCGTCTAGATTTTCAAAGCCTTCTGAATAAATATCTTTATTTCTTGTAATTCTACAGTCCAATCTCAATACTGTAGCCAACACATTCACTATGAAATAAACTGTTCACTATAAGTGTTCTTTTTGTTGTTGTTGTTTGGTTTTTGTTTGTTTTTGTTTGTTTGTTTTGGTATTTTTTGGTACCAGAGATCGAACTCACAACCTCACTCTTGCCAAGGAAGCTCTTATGCTGCTGAGCTAAATCCCTGGCCCCATGTTCACTATAAAATGAAAATCTTACTGTGATAAGCTTTTAGAAAAGAGTCTAGTGTTAGTCTATTATTCTCAGAATTAAATCTTGCTTCTCAACCTATGTGTCAGTTACAGTTCACCAGAAGAACAGAATCAATATAAAATGTATGCACATTTATACATGAGGTTTATTAGGCTTACACAATCAGAATTAAAAGCATCTCAGTGCCCATCTTTGGAATCAGAAGCAGGAGAATCCAAAGTGGCCGTCTATTTTTTCCCTGGAGAGCCAAAGGATTCACTGGCAAACTAATGTCACAGACCGAAAACGCTCTGCAGTCACCAGGTGGGTCTGTGTAGGGAAGCTGAAGAGGCTTCACTGGAAGACTGAAGATTCTGTCCTGGAAGCCAGAGTGAATTGAAGGCCAGTGTCCAAAGGCAATGGTGAAGACTGCAGCTCTTCTGAAGAAAAGGATGAGACTTCCTTCTTCTTTCTTTTTTATTGCATTCAGGCTCTGCACCTATTGGTTAGCGTCACCACATCTAGGGGGAGTCTTTCCCCCTCAGCTTTTGGTGTAAAGGTCAGTCATCCACAGACACATCCCAAATTTACTGATCCCCTATGTGTTTCTTACTCAAGTCAAGTTGACATCACAGCTGATAATCACAAAGGTACTAAGCTACTATTATCTTCACTCTATTCACATACGTAGTCTTACTTCTCTGTGCTTAACTATTATGGTAGTCTAATAATGCCACACCCAAAGCCCTAGACATATAAATAGGCTGCATTACATAGCAAATGGGAATTTTTTTGAGGTTTTTAGGTTTACAGCCTTTGAGAAAGGGGAACTCTCCTGCATTATTGGTGACCCTTTCCACAGCACCTGTTATCAACGATCCCTAATCTCCTGCCTGGAGGTATGGCACATGGTAAGAAGAAAGGTCAAGGGACAACACAAGCCGGGTGTGGTTGCGCACGCCTTTAATCCCAGCTCTCAGGAGGCTGAGGTAGGCCGAACGTTGTGAGTTCGAGGCCAGCTTGGGCTACAACACGAGCGCAAGGCCGAACTGAGCTACATAGTGTGACCCTGCCTCAAAAAACTAGGGCTGGGAGTTTGGCTCAGTGGCTTAAGCACCTGTCAGGCAGGTGTGAGGTTCTGAGTTTGATTCCTGGTGCCTCAAAAAAAAAAAAAAAAAAAAAGAGAGAGAGAGAGAGACAACACAGAAGTACAGGTAGGGATTTGAGTTGTTCTTGGGGACCAAAAGGGCCATGAGGTACCCAGAACCTTGGCATTTATTCATTACATCTGATTCAATGGTAATGGGTGAAGGGCAGTGGGTGTTTCCAAGAAGAGTAAGGGTGACTATGGTGGGCTAGTAAGAAAAACAAAGCATTCTTGCAAGAACAAGGCGTTCTTGAAACACAAGCACAAGGACAAGTCAGAGAGGCAATGAGGAAACTGGTTTCCCAGGTGCCTCATCCTCTTCAGCAGGTCTTATTTTCCCCATGAGTGCCACAGCGGTCATTAGCCCTGGGGCTTCCAGCCGTGACCAGGCAAGAGCAGGGAGTTTCTGTGTTCCAATTTGGCTCAAGGGCAGAACAAGAAGAAGCTTCAGATATCCCCTAGACTCAAATTATAATTCACTGTCCCCAGCACTGCACTATTTGGATTACATAATCTATTCTCACAAGTCCTTCAAAGCAGAGAAACTTTTTTTGCTGATATCAAAGATAAGTAAGAAGAGAAAGCAAGAGACACAAAGCAGGGGAAGGTCTTTCTGGCTTTGACACTAAAGGGGATGTTGAGGCATGGAGCATAGGTATCTGCCTTCTACCCAGCAGAGAAATGTTTACTTCAGTACTGACTGTACTTAAGTAAACTCTCAAAGAACAGTTTGCATGAGCCTGAAGGCTAGTTGTCAACTAAGTATCCCACAAAGCGATGCGATCCTGTCGCCATTTTGATTTTAACCCTATGAGAGATATGTCACCAAGTTTGTAACCACCACTAATGTCACCAAGAAAAAATTAATACTCTCACCTGGGACTCTAAGCTTCAGTGCCTCAAGAGCTCCCTAACCTTCCTTTTGTCTCCACAAGATTTTCTTTGTTATTCTTTCTGGTTGGAAAACTTTGTTTTCCTTTATTCTTATCCTATCTTTTCCACAGATACATTCTGTTGGTATTTAAAGGTTCATTTAATCTCTCATTTTTGACAGTTATATCATCATCTATGAGCCATTCTAATATCTGGGCCTTTCTCCATCAGAGCACTCGTCACATGTGTATTAAATTTTTTTCATATTCCTGCCTGTTTCTCTCACTTGCCTCTGGCTACTTGAAAAAGGATTACAAATTTATTATTTTCTCCCTCATCAATCATTATTCCTGGCATAATGCAGGCTCTTGGTGACCACTTTTTAGATGAATAAAGTCTATTATGAAGGTGATAAATTAACACTATTTGTGTAGACATTTAGTATTTGATACATTTCATACATGCTTGATATTAATAAAGTCAGCACTATCTGATCAAGCAAAAATAAGAACTACCTATGTGAAGCATACTTTCATTTTTCTACTCCCTACTTTTCTAGCACAAAATTGCCAGTCTTATTTTCCAGGCCTCAAGATTTCTATTGTTTACAATTAACATATTTTTTGTACTTAGTCTTCCTTGGACATTTGCTTAGCTGCCACATTCTTTCTAACATGATTAAAAACCAGTACCAACTGCATTACTAGTTTACTTTGCAACAACCTACTTATTTACAAATGTATTAGTCTGAAGAATGATCTCTCATGTTATAATAAAAAATCCAAAGAAAAAACTCCATGTTATAGCATGAGCATACTAAAAGACAGTCATTTGTAGCACCTGGATGCAAATCAGACTATTTTGGAATACTGATATTACTTACACTGTAATGAACTCTGACAACAGGGAGCCCTAAATTCAAAGACATTTCATAAAATAGGTAAGTGATTGGGAGTATTATTGTGGGGTTTGTTTGTTTGAAGTGACCTTTGAATTTAGTCTTCATTGTAAAAAGAAGAGGTAGATTAGGAACCAGCCGTAGTGATTTGCAAAGTCACGTAGCCAGCTGTAGGCAACGCTCATATTTGTGGAGCGATTGTCATGAAATGATATCAAGTCTATCAGAGATAATGTCAGAAGTGCCAGACACGGTGATGCTTGAAACCAATGTTCAAAGGCCTCGGTGAAGTCTGGAGTTCTCCTAAATAGGAGGAGATGAGCTGTAATCTTAGCACTCAGCAGTGTGAAGCAGGAGGATTATTACAAGTTTAAGGCCAACCTGAACTACGTAACAAGAGTCTGTCTTAAAAAGCAAACAAACAGAAAGTTTCAGAAGTGTTTTTGAATTACTTGTTCGGGTCTCCATGGCTATATAGTAAGCAGATGTGTTATACCCTAACATTCAGAACTTCAGATGGTTTTAGGAATCTCATTACTGTAAATAGGCAAAATTTGAAGTGTAAGATTCGGAGGGAGGAATTCATAGCTCAGTGGCTGAAAAAGGTTAGGAAGTACTACATCTAAAACATATTTGTAACTCTACTGCATGGGTTAAAATACACTAAACTAAATGAAGTACTGTAGAAGTATAAATATAAATATAAATTCAAATGATGCTGCAAAACATAGTCAATAAATTATAGTTATTACTTATGAAAATTAAAGCAAATATCACTAAGAATTTCATATATTTTCTTACCATCTTTATTTTCTTTAATATTTGTGAAAATAATTAACAATTTAAACTTATTCTAAAATATTAAATGATGTTCTCTATTCACCTTTTTGCAAGTAATGTATCTTTACAAGGACACTTAGGACTAAATAAAGGTTTTAAAAATGAATTTTTTGCTATTGTGGGTCACATTTCTCTGATGCTTTGACCTCAATTTAGAGACACTGTACTGTACAGCATCATAAATCATCCCTGGGACCATCTCCAGAAAACCCAAACTCATCTGCTGTTTTCATGGTTTCCTTATCAGTGACAATCATATGGATACAGAGAATGTCTTAAAACCCTGTTAGTGTACTCAATTTTAGTGTGAAAAAACACGGGCTATGTATGAAAGTGAGGGAACTTATAGAGATGTTCTTAGATGTCAACAGTATACATGTGCAACAAAAAAAATCAAAAGAACACTTAAATCTAAATGTTCAGAGAATCCCTAAGTTAATATTTATTATATAAGTTTAATGATAAAAGAGAAAACTGACTAACAGATAAAGGTTATCCTATAAAGTCAAGGAGATATGGATCAAGAAGCAGCATAAATGAACCTGATCCCATTATATTATTTATTATGAAGATGAACATAAGAAATACATAAAGTGATAGAAAATCATGATTGGGGCATCTGAAAGAATGATTACCACAGAGGATGCTTATGGGACTCATTGGGTCTGTATTCTTCTGCAGGAGACACCCTCTGAAGGACCCCAGACCTAGTCTTCTCCCTCCCCACCCCTGTTTCTGTCTGTCTGTTTGTCTGTCTGTCTCTCTCAGTCTCTCTCTCTGTATGCCCCATAGTATACAATGGGAAGCAACCAGAAGTCTGTAGTATCCTCATTACTCGGCTATATTCTTAAAAATTGGGGATAATTTGACCCTGCCAGTCTGAAAAAAAAAAGTCCTCTATGGCAATTCTGTTTGGATACAGTACAATGGCAAGAGATGGATATAGAGTGGCAGTCTAAATTACTATATTACTCTTTATTACATAAACATGAGATAGATTTCCTAGCACATTTGGGAGGAATTGTCCAGTCTCAGCAAAGGCCAACATGGATTTTACCTACTGAGACAACCATGAGGCTGTGCTTCTAGAAAACCCTGAGGTTACCATAAGAATTTTCACTGCTCTTAACCCTACCTGACTGATGCCTACAGACTCAGAGGTATCCACTTGTGTAAAGAGGTGATGTCCCGGACCTATGTGAACAGGCAGGATATTTATGCCCTGCCCTGCTGAGATCCTAAGGCAGTGTGGTTCAATGATGGAAATAGTTTTGCTCAAGAAGGGCATCAGCAAGCAGGTTTTGCAGTTGTAAGTTCATAATAGATCACTGAAGCCAGAACTTTCCCCTCAAACACATCTGCTTGAAAAACAGACCTCATAACCTTACTTGGGTATTGACACTAGGAAAAGATAAAAAAGCTAAATGGGTATTTACAACAACACCAAAGCATTCTGATGTTGCGTGCCCATGCGGCAATCTGGAAAGAAATGGGTTTGCCAACTAACCATCATTTAGAAAGGACAAGCAGGAAATTTGACACCTCCTACAGCCAGCCTATTTTCCCAGGCAGGTCACTGTCATTCATTGCAAAGGAAGCCAAAGAGACGTATCTAGAGTCTCCTTGGATTATCAAAAGACTGAGAGAGAGTCAAGGACAGGCAGCCTTAACCTTTCTAGGATAAATCCAGGCCCAATTAAACTGTCTGATGGAAAAGAACACTTCAAAAAGAGTGCTACCTCTGGGACCTGCTGCCAGACTTGAGGCTCCTCTTCAGAAAGCAAAACTCCAAGTGGAGAGCTCTAGAGTCACTTGTGACCCAAATCCCCCACAGTTTACACTGGGGCTGCACAGAAAGCCCTGTTTCCAACTAGATATGTAGAGGGTGATCTTGCCAGGGCTGTGGCTCTTAGTCTCTTGTAATATTCCTTTTCATCGTGCTTTCTTCTCCACAGTAGGCATGAGAATGAAGCTTAATGTTTTTAGTTGCTGGATCTCTCATAGTCCACACTGAAAAACAGACCAGCAATTCTTCTGACCTGGTCCTTCTCATATTTGAGCTCTGCATCCTAAACTTAATAGTACAGATTATTCATTCAAGGTTTCAGATGATGATTCAGACCATGTGACTCCTGACAAATTCTCCAGCCTTTCTTCTACTGAACAGGCAGCAGCACGGTTCTTCTCATATAAGGAGCAACTCTTTCCTTTTTTGTTTTTGACAGGTCTTTCACCCCAGCTGGTGATCCAGGACATCCCAAAGTAGGTGGGGAGAGCCTAATCTTTGAAAGGAAAGGCCAGTAGCCCCTTTCAGCTGGAAGTAGCTACCTAAAGTCAAAGACTGCTGACAAAGATTATGGGGATCTGTATCTCTCTGGGAAAAATGAAGCAGAGGATTAGGGCATGGCCAGCCAGCTGGACAGGTGGGCAAGGCCCGTCCATCACAGAGGTCCACGACACAACAGTTTCAAAAACAAAACAATTCCCAAACCCTGAACCTGAGAACAATAAGCAAATATTATCTTCAGGTCCTCTAGGGTGAGATCAAGCATGTTTTTGATACAATGACCTAGCTCTTACATCAGCCTGAGGAATGGGAAATATAAAGATACCCACCATTAACCTGTGGCCACCGTATGCTATTGCAGTGGTCCACTCTCCCTCTGCAGAATTTACTTTACCAACCTTACTTCACCCACATCTATGATCTTTGCTGAGGGATATTGATAATAAAATATGTTATTTTATCATGTAACATTGTGTTGCATATTAGCCTTTTATTTTTATTTTTATTTATTTTTTGCTATTTTTTATTTTAAAAAGCAAAACAGAAGAAAGGATAGAAAAGATGCAGAATTTCAAAAAATAATAGTAGGAAATTAACACTAGTTAATGTATTGCATATTGTTATTTTGGAAGTAGTTGTTTAGGTTACAAGGTTCAAGCAGAAAAAAGTGATCAAACAAGCAAACAATGAAAGCACAAACTTCTTTTTGACAAACTAACAGGGATTAGTAGCATAGTTATCTATCTTGTATATATACATATATATATATTTATATACATATATGCACATATATATACATATGTATATATGTACATAAATATAAATATTACATATGTATATATAAATATATATATGCATACCTATCTACATACAATCTTTTCTTTTCTTCCTTTTCTCATTTCCCCTATTCCAGTTGCTCTTTCCTTTTGAACACTTTCTTTCCCTTTCATTATCACAATATCTATTGCACATTTTGGATCTTACTACTCTTTCAGGTTTTTTTTACACTAGGAACATGATACAATATTTACAAATGTGTGTTTGATTCATTGCACTTATGAGTATGGTCTTAAGTTGAGTCAATTTACCTACAAAAGCCTCAAGATTATCCTTCTTTATAACTGAGTAATACTCTGTTGTATAAAATTCCCATGTCTTTTTTTGTACATTGTGTGGTTGATGGGCATTTATGGGTTGTTTTCAAGATTTAGTTACTACAAATTGTGCTGTTATAAATATGGGTGTACATATATTTCTGTGGCAAGATGTTTTCAATTTTTCTGGGAAAATATCCAGAAGGGGAATAGCTGGATTGAATGGGACTTCTAACCCTAGTTTTTGTAGGAATCTCCACAATGATTTCCACAGTGGTTGCACCAGTCTACACTCCTACCAACAGTGGGGAAGGACTCCTTTTTCCTTACAGCCAACAATTGTTATCAGTTGATTTCTTGATGGCAGCCATTCTTTCTGGAGTGAGATGGAATCTCAATGTTGTTTTAATTTGCATTTCTCGAATGACCAGTGCTGTTGAGCATTGCTTCATGTATTTATTTGCCATTTGTATTCTTCATCTGAGAAGTGCATGTTCATCTCAGATGTCCCATTTTGGATGGAGTCTTTGAACATGGGGGGCTTGATTTTTTCAATTCTTTATATGTTCTAGATATAAGTTCTTTGTCTGAGGGACAGTTGCATAAAATTCTTTCCCATTCTTTGGATTTTCTTTTCACTCTGTTGGTGATTTCTTTTGAATTGTAAAAATTTTTTTAGCAAGATGAAATCCTAGTTGTTGATTCTTTGAAGTGCTTCCTGTGTGGTTTGTGTTTTGTTAATGAACTCTTTGCCTAATCATATGTCTTCAAGATTTCTACCTAACTTATCTTCCAGTAGACTTAGTGTTTCTATCTTAATATCTAGATCTTTGACCCATTTTGACTTTAGTTTAGTGCTTGGTGACAGACATGGGTCTAGTTTCAGTCTTCAGCATGTAAAAAGGCAATTTTTCCACACCATTTATTAAAAAGACTATCTTTCTTCCTGTGAACCTGTTTAGCACCTTTGTCAAAGATAATGTGGTTAAGTGTCTTCTGTTTCCCCTCAGCCTCTTGGACCCTTTTACACTACAAGAGATCTATCCTCTTGTTTCCTTTTATCTGTCTTTTATTACTCTCTTTGTACTTTCCCTTACTCAAATGAGAGATACCATATAGTATTTAAGTTTGAATATTTGATTTATTTCACTCAATATCGTATTTTTTCAGGTGCATCCATTTTTCTTCAACCGTTTCAAATTTGTCCTTGTTTACAGTAGAGTAGTATTGCATTATATATACATACCACATTTTCTTTATGCATTTGTTGATATGCATCCAGGCTGCTTCTAAAATTTCACTATTACAAATTGTCCTATTGTAAACATTGGTAAGTATCTATCATTATATTAAAATGTCTCACCTTTTTGAGGGAGATACAAAGAAGAAAAATAGGCAGATCACAAAGAATTTCTAATTCCAGGTCTTCACAAAATCTCCACACAGATTTCCATGGTGTTTGTACTAGTTTCCATTCTCACCAACAATGTAGGAGGGTTTTTGTTATTCTTTGACTTTTTGTTGTTTGCCACTCTTTCTGATGTAAGATTGAATCTTTGCATTGTGTTAATTTGCATTGATCTAATGGTCAGTGGTGCTGAATATTTTTCCCTACAGTTCTAGGCAGTTCGTACTTCTGAGAAGTATCTGCTCACTTTACTTGCTCATTTCTTGAGTGGTTTCTGCTTTAACATTTAGATCTTTGATTCATTTTGATTTTAGTTTGGTACACAGTAGGACATGGGTCCAGCTTCAGTCTTCTGCAAACATACACCCAACTTTTCCAGCACCATTTGTTGAATAGGCTATTTGTCTTCCAACATATACTTTGGCCCTTTTGTCAAAGGTCAAATAGCTGAGTGTGTCTGGAGGTTGTTTATGTATCACCTCTTCTGAAGTTGTTGAAACTGCTACAGTGGGATGTTTGTATCATTAAAAGCCCTGAAATGTTCACCATCGCTGAGTTATGTTCCATTAACCCACATGACTGTTTTGGTTTCGTATCACTATATCACTATTGCTTTATTTTTTAAGTTGAAGTCAGGTATTGTGAAGTCTCCATCTTCGTTCTTTTTGTCCAAAATTGCTTTCGCTATTCTGGGTCCTTTATGGTGATCTGTGAAGAACACTAGTGGTATTTTGATTGGGATTGCATTCAATCTGCATAGCAGTGTTGAGAGTGTGGTCATTTTGACAATACTCATTCTTCCTATTCTGGAGCAGGGAGCATAATTCCAGTTTCTGGTGTTCTCTTCCACCTCCTTTTACAGAGTACTGTGGTTTTCTTTGTAAAGGTCTTTTACTTCCTTATTTAGGTTAATTTCTAATTTTTCTTGAAGCTCTTTTAATAATTTCTTTCTCATTGACTTCATTTGTATACACAAATGCTATTGATTTTTGTGTGTTAATTTTGAATTCTGCTGCATTGCTGAATTTGGTTATTAATTCTACAAATTTTTTGTTGGTTTTCTTTGAGTCTTCCATGTATAGTATCATATTATCTGCAAAAATGATATTTTAATTCTCCCTTTCCTATATGTATCCCTTTTATTCCTGCTCTTGCTTGAATGCTCTGGCTAATGTTTATAGTACTGTATTGAATAGAACTGATTATAATAGGTGTCCTTGTCTTGTTCCTTATTTTAGAGGAAATGCTTTCAGTTTTTCCACATTTAATGTGATGTTGGTCATTGGTTCATCACAAAGAGCTTTTATCAAATTCAGACATGGTCCTTCTATATATGTTTCCTTCAGGGTTCTTAAATGAGTGTTTGTTTGTTTGTTTTTCAAAAACTTTTCTGCATTTATCGATAAAACCCTTCAGTTTTTATCCTTGGTTCTGTTTATTTGGTGTTTTAAATTAATATACAGGATTTATACAGGAGAAGACAGGAGAGAGAGCAGAACACTGCAAATTAAAAACTCGAGAAGAGGATTTTACCACCTTTGCAGTGGGGCTGTGATTCATGTGTCTCACTGTTGAGCAGCTCTGAGCAACCAGAGATACATGCATAAATGTCCCATCAGGCAGCATGGGAGAGGAATGCATGTTTCTCCACCTTTACAAGCTGCCTGATGGTGATTCAAGTAGGTGAAAATGTGTTAAATAGTGGGAAGAAGAACGAGAAATAAGACACGTTATGCCTGTGTCTAAATGTCCCCCAAAACCTCAAGCAATCATGAGGGGAGCTTTGCAGAGTTTGCTGGATCTAGAATGTGTGATGCCAGGATTAATTCATGGTGCAGTGCTAGGATTAAGGTTGCCCTACACTGGGTGTGAGTACTATCCACCCTAGATAGAGTATAAGACACAGAAAGAAGGCTGCTGTCATTGCTGGCCACTTTTGAGGCCTTCTGTTTTCTGCCTTCCATACCATGAACTGTTTTTATCTCCTTTAGGATACCCCTCTACCATGCCACCCTGCCTTGGAAGAAACCAACTATGAACTAAAACCTCTACATAATGTGAGCTGCAATAAACCTTTTCTCCTTTAACTTTAGGTGCTGGGTATTCTGTTTAAGCAATGAGAAAAGATAACTAAGGCAAACAATACTGTTGCCACAGAAGCTTTAGGAGAAGAAATTAGGCATAGAAACAAGAAGAGGGGAAGACCATAACCTCCAATCAAATCAAAACAAATAAAAGAAAAAATAAACAAAAGCAAAAAGTAAGCAGAAAAAGTCAGAAAAATGGAAGGCAGGCAAAGCCCAGAGATGGTAAGAGCAGTGAGTCCCAGAGTGAGGTTCTCTTGTGTTTTCCATAACATATATATGTTATATATATATGCTATATATATATATATATATATGATATATATGTCATATATATGTTACATATATGATATATATGTCATATATATGCTATATATGCTATATATATGTTATATATATGCTATATATATGCTATATATATGATATATATATGTTATATATATGTTATATATATTATATATATATATATATATATATATATATATATATTCCAGAAATATAACTGGGCTTCTTTTCAGTCAAATGTGTGTCTCCACTCTAACACTGGAAATGTTTTTTGAACTTTTATGGGGTTAGCAGGAATTGTCATTGATGCCAAAGTCCACCAGTGAGGTCAAATTAGCAATGCTAATTAAATAATTATGATGGCATTTCCCTCAATTACTTTGAAGGAATTTTGGCACATGCTTCTTTGACTAATACTGTAAATTGGTTAAGTATTATAAAGTTAGAAGCATGTTTTAAGCTCACATCATGTTCAAGAAATATGGTGTTTCTCTTGGTGTGGTTGTGTATGCCTGTAATCCCAGTACTCAGGAGGCTGAGACAGGAGCACTGCTGCAAGTTCAAGGCCAGACTGGGCTACAAAGTGAGTTCAAGGCCACTCTGAACCACATAGTAAAAACCTATCAAAAAAAAAAAAGGAAAAAGGAAAAAGGAAATAGGGTGAAAACAGGACGATCTTACAGTCTCCAAGAGCCACAAAGTATCGTGTCTGCTGTGAACCTAAGGCCAGGATGTTTCCACAGTGTGTCCTATCTTAGAAGCTGGAAAAAGAAAAAGACAAGAGAACTTCAACACAAAAGATAGAAGATCAATAACTACTCTCCTACAGCCAAGCACACACACATTCACACACATGCACACACACACATATATACACACGCCCCAAACAAACAAAATCTGTGGTTCCATCCCTGTCTATCCTAGTTTAGCTAAGAGCCTAGATTTCTGTGCTGCAGGGTATGGGGAGACAGGCTCATGAATCTGCTGTGGTGGAGTACAGAGCCATGACTTCTCACCTCAACAGCCAGTAAGGATGTCTCTCCCAACATACGTTACCAGTGGGGACCTTACAGGAGTCCAGGGCTTTCTTTTGCATCTGGAAGTAGCAAGAAGACACTACCTTCTGAAAGGGCGTCATCAGAGGAGACCTAAGGCAAGTCAGGTTTTTATCACCAGTCACCAGAAAAAGACTGACTCATCCTTCCTCCTCTCTCCTAAGATGCCACTGAAGGCCACCTGAGCAGGAGTAAAGAAGTAATCCTTCAGCTACCAGTGAAGAAATTAAAAGTGGAGTTCTAAAGGAGAGCCAAACACTGCACCTCTACACAAGAGTAAAGAAAGCCCTTCGCTTATTGAAAGGATTAACCAACATTAAATGTGAACTAGTATTTCTACGCCCTCTTCCTTTCTCTGCTGGAGCCATGTTGGAGGAAACGAGCTTGAACACTGATGTAAATAACACCAGAAACTCACAATACCTAACTGTGCTAAGATGTCAAGATTTCAATATGACATATATTATGTAAAAAGTCAGGTAGATTTTAGAATGAAAAAGACAATCTATTAATAGATGCTGAGATTGAAAAGACATAAATCAGAAAATTATCTGTCACCATAAATATTATTTGCCAGCAATCTTAGACTCAACTTAAAAAAAAAAAAAAAGGAAAATCACACCAAAGAAATGGAAAATCTCAGCAAAGAAATAGAAGATTCCAAGAAAGAAACTGGAAATTTTGAAAAAGGCTATTAAACTAAGTGCAAAATTGTAAAACTCAATGGTTAAACTCAAAAGCAGAATGGAGGTGCCAAGAAGAAAGAATCAGTGACCTGGAGGACAGAACAAGAAAAATTGTGTAGTCCAAACAAAAGGTCTAGGCATAGTTCTTTCACTAAGGAAACTTGATTCCTTTTACAGAAAAAGGTTGTTAGAATGCAAAATCTATGCACTAAGAGAACTTCTTCTTACTGGGGTGATATATATATATATCACTCCAGTATGCCAAAGGTGGTGAATATATATATACATATCTATAAATATTTCCATATGTATCCTTTTGTATATCAAGTTAAATGTGAGTCAGTGCTGATTTTCCAATACTAATCAATCACCACATGGATCACTATAGCTTCAGTGCTTTGTTTCTCTGTAAATTGAAATATCAACATTGAGAGGTCTGGCACCTCTCACCTGCTACCTGTTTCCTTAACTGATCAATTCCAGTGTGCATGCACAATGGTTCAGATTTCTCAACACATCCACAATGGCTCACTAGCAAGTTTGCCAGAGCACAGTGTTTCTGCCCAGTTTCTTAGTCTTTTATTTTCCAGTTCATTTGTCTGATAAATTCTTTCATTCCATGGTTACTACATTTACCATTATAACTCTTCACTTGTTTTAGCAAATGTTCTTCATATACACGTTGTGTAGTTTTATTTAATCATATATTGCTTTCTCTCCTATGATCTCTCAACCAGAAAAATGATTCTTTAAATTTATTTACATGAAGGTTTATTTTTATACTATAAAGTTTTGTGTGTCTTGACAAATGTTTAATGTCTCATATTTATGATTACAGTAATATACAGAGAAGTTTCACTGTCAAATAGCTCCTATCAGTATGCTTTACTTAGAAACCCTACTCTGCTTGCTTTATACCTGGACAAACATTGATATTGATATCATCTCATTAGTTTTGCCTTTCCCCGAACGTTGTGTGATTTCCATTTCTTCTGTAGCTTTACTTCAACATTTTATATCACTCTATGGTATCCTTATCTTGGTATATCAGCTCTACTTAAGACAGTTTTAGTCATTGCCCGGTATGTTTTTGATACATTAAGAAATACAAGAAATATATACTTTCCATAATACTTTTTTATGTAAATCCAAGTTTCTAACCTATAAAAAAGGTCTTTTAGCATCCTTTGTAGTGTAGATCTGCTGACAATAAATACTCTCAGAGTTTCTTTTTCAAAAAAATGATTTCTCTTCATTTGGTAAGGAAAGTTTTCCTAGGTAAAGAATTGTGAGTTTGGATTTTTTTCTTTTGACAGTTTAAATATTTCATTGTGCTCCTTTCTTTCTCAAAGTTTCTGACAAAAAGCGCATCCTAATTCTTTCCTTTTTCCCTTGTATATAATGTGTCTCTTTCCTCTTCTTTAAAGGACTGCTTTAAGTATTTTGTTTTGGTGGTTGGCTTACTTTTCTTCCTTCCTTCCTTCCCTCCTTCCTTTTTTCCCTCCTGTTAGGGATTATAGTTATCTGTCCCCATGCAAAGCCTCTGGCACTTGTAAGTGGGGCTTTGAGAGGTGATTGGGTGATTGGACCACGGGGGTGTGGTACTTATCAGTGGATCAGCCCACTGGGGAGTTTGTAGCTAACTGTGATATTGAGAGGTGAAGCCTAGTTGGAAGAGGTGAGTCACTGGGCGGGTGTGGGGCAGGGTCCGCCTCTCTCCCTGTACTCTTGATCTCACTCTTTTTCAGCCGACATACCATTCGGCTGTCTTTCTGCCATACCGCCCTTGCTTGGAGCCAGCTAAAACTGAGACCACTGCAAACGGCAAATCAAAATAAACCTCGCCTCTTTTAAATTGTAAGTGTCAGGTTTTGTGTCCCAGCAACCAGAAAATAACTGAGACACTTCCTTTATTCATTTTTAATGTCTGGTATTTTTATGTTTTTTTTTTTTATATGATAGTCCTAATAGTTTGTATTGTATTGTATTCTGTTGTGTTGTGTTGTATTTGTCATTTTTGGTGTTCTCTGGACTTCCTGGTCTATAGCATGCATTCTCTCATTAATTGAGGAAGTTGCAGCCATTGATATTTCAGGAGTTTTTTCATTCTTCAACTTATATCACAATTATATATTGTATCTCAAAGTTATTCCATAGTCTTTTGATGTTCTATGTCTTATTCCTCTTCGCATTCAGCACAAGATAGTTGCACTGACCTATCTGTGTCCTCCTCAGTTATTCCTCAGCTGTGTCCAGTCAACTGATGAGCTCATTCAACATATATTTCATGTCTCATATACTGTTCGCTTTTCTATTTTGGTTTTAGCAATTTTATTATTTTTTAATGTTTGAATAAAAAATGTGCTACAATAAAATAACCATTGTCTTTAATCTTCCTTCAAAATTCTCAAACTACTCTTTTTTTTAACATACTTATCCTGTTGGGTTTTTTTTGGAACAGCATTGAAAATTATTTTACTTTTTAAAACAAAATTGTATTTGTTGATACTTGCAGTACTTAATGATTACCTTCATAATGAGGAGCTGGCACAGGAATATAACATATTTTAATTCTTTTTACAACTCTTTATCCCCTGCTCCCTCCCTTTCTTGGTCCTTTTTCTATTTTTATTTTTTTTCACCTTCATGCTTATATTATCCTACTATTCCTTCATTTTGTCCTTTTTGATTAGAAACAACATATTAATCATACCTATTGCAATTATTTTAAAATTTTGTCATTCTAATACCTGTATCATATCTGAGTTCTTTTTTCTTTGTGCTTTCTTTCTTTTCTTTTCTTTT
>RJWM01001688.1:0-120694 GCA_004363535.1 Dasyprocta punctata | reverse complement strand
AGAACTATGCTTTGACGCTATTGGAGCTACAATTTACTATTATGATAATGGAAACTTAGTGTGTAACAAGGCGTGGTGGGAGGTGGAGATGTTCTGTAAGATCCCAATGTGCTTTAGCGTGTAGTTCATCCCAACATGTTTTATGCACCTTTATAAATATTTCAGAGATTACCTGCTCCAGTTTCTTGGCAGGAAGAGTAACTGAGCTGGAGTGAACTCCTTTCTTTAAAATTCTGTGACTAGACTCTTAGAATCATCTTCAAAAAGAAGATCTGTGTTGTAGCGATGATCTGGGAATATTACACAAGCAGTTATCTTTCCCTCTTTAAATATCATCGGGGATCTCTTATGGGTCTCCACGCAGGATCCCAGTGGTATTGTAAGGTAAATCGGATCAAAATATGGAAATTCTCCTAAGTGTAAGGTTTCAGGCCTCTAGATTCGCCTACTTCTCCCAATTTTACAATGGTGATTTACCTCTGACATCAATTCTTTGATTTTCCCAAGTGAAGTTATTAACTTGTGGTTTGTATCCTCGTTTCTTTTCTTTTTTGGTATAAGGATTGGTATAATTGCTTTTTCACTTTTTCTATAGCAGAGCTGAAACTGGAACTTGCTGGAACAATTTAGATAGATTAGCAAAAAATAAACTGAACTGATACATTTGAATTCTGGACTTATTTTATATCTACAGTAGTTAAGTCTAAGAGGCCTTGAGAGAGGGTTTGACATATATATCAATATAATAATTAGAGAATGCAGCAAGCAACAAAACAAAGATCCACAATAATTACATCTGTATTGGGAATTGTTATATATGGATATCGCATCTGGAATATTTTTATTTGCTTTTTCCTCTTTTACCTGGATTCTTCTCTGTTATGATTTAAAACTAGATAATGTCCAAGAGCTGCACAGACTTATCAGGAGACTTTTGGAAGATGCAAGGATTATTTGGTTTATAGCTGGCTTTCTGTGAGTAGGTACAATCTGGTCAAAAGAGGCAGGTCCCCAGGACCGTGGCCTGGAAAGTTTATCCACCTCCCCTGCTCCTCTCTTGGCTCTCTGCTTTCCGGGTGCCGTGCCATGAACAGTTGTCCTCTGCTATGCCCCTGTACCACGCCCATCCTGCCATGCAGCCAGCCAGCTAGTGATGGAGCGTGACCCAAAATAAACCTTTCTATCTTTAAATCGTGTCAGGTATTTTGTTCTGATGATGAAAAAAGTGACTAAGACAACCTCCCATCTCTGAAAAGTCTCTTTCTTCCCACTGTCTCTTCTTTGCTCTGCTTTTTGAAATGTTTAAAATATTGAGTTTCTTATATAAGATTTCAAAAGTGCAATTTTTAACCTTCTGAATTATTTTACTTATTATTATGGTTCTAGAGTCTATGTGTTTTCCTGCAAATGACTCAAATTTCTCCTTCTTTATGGATGAACAGCAATCCATTGTGTATATACACTGCATTTTCTCTATTTATTCATCCGTTGATGGATAGCTAGATTGTTTCCATAATTTGACTGTTGTGTATTGTGTACAGTAAATATGGGTATGCATGCATGACTGGAACACAATGACTTACTTCCTTGAGAAAGGTAACTAGAAGAGCTGTAAATGGGTCAAGTGAAATTTCTGTTTTTAGCTTTTTGGAATCTCCATATTGATTTCTAGAGTAGTTGTACTAGTTTATACGTCTATCAACAATGTAGAAGTATTCCTTTTTCCCGACATCCTGGCCAGCATTTGCTGTTTAGTGAGTCCTTAATAGTATCCATTCTTATAGGAAGAAGATAGAATCTCAGTGTTTTGATTTGCATTACCCTACCAAAAATATTGATCTCTTTTTTTTTTTTTTGCATGCACTACTTTTCCATTGTTATGTTTTTTTGAAGTGTCCATTTATTTCAACTGCCAATTTTTCTAATGGTCTTTTCTTTGGGGGATCTAATATTTTTGTGTTCTGTATATATTCTAGACATTAGTTATCCATCAGAGGGGTAGGTAGCTAATATTTTCACCCACTGTAGGCTGTTTCTTCACTCTGTTGATTATTTCTATTGATATGCAGAAAGTTTTAATTTAGTATAATCACATTTGTTGGTTCTTAGTATTATTGCTTGTTCTACTGTAGTTTTGCCCACGAAGTTCTTGCCTATGAGGATGCTTTTGTGAATTTTACCTATTTATCTTCCAGCAGATTCAATGTTTTTGTTTTGATATGTAGGCCTCTGACCCATTTTGATTTGGTTTAAGTACAGGATGAGAGACATAGGCATGGATTCCTAGCTGTGAGCTCTATAAACGTGAAAATAAAGTTAAGCATTTCTGATATACAATGGCACAAGATAAACATTTCCATTTTAAAAGGTACAAATAAGGAGACAGAAAAGAATGGGATCAAAATAAGACCAAATTCCAACAGGGCAAGCACTAAGTCCTTTACTGCAATTAGGGGCAAGATGTGAACTCTGAAGGGCTTGGGTGGCTCCACCACTGCAATACTACCTACGGTTATAGCTACCATGGTTCCTCTCCTGGGCCACCTTGGCTAACAAATTGTGACTTTCCTCAGACAACACATGTTCCTGACTTATCCAGCCTTCTGGGGGCTCTACTGACCCTTTGGTTTCACACACTGCCCTCTCAGGAGCATACTCTGGCCTCCTGGCCCTTCTTATGAAGTCTGGTTGGAAGTCTTCCTGCCCCTGCAACTTTTGTATTCTACATTCACCTAAAACCAGTGCCACATGAATGATGCCAAAGTCTGCCACCTGAAGCAGTAACCAGCTTTTCTTCTGTCTTGACTCTAGAGGTTGAGTGCCTGGATTGCTGTGCACTATTAATCAAATCCTGAGGAACGACTTCATAGGCTACCACAATTCTGGAAGGTGGTGCTCTGGGGAACTCTCCTCAGAGCTAAGTCTTTCACCTTTATACTTTAGAGGCTGCGAAAGGGGAAGTCATGCTAACTCTTGTGATTTTCTCAGGATATCTAATTCTATTGTCCTCTTCCTTTGCAGCAAACAAGTTCTCCTCTGCTTCTTCTATGCAGTTCATAATTTTAATAGAACTTCCTTTCTGGTCAACATCAAGATGTTTTAAATCGTTCTGCTGTGCTCTTTGCCCTTGATTCTCAACATAGATCTGGCTAAAGTCCCCAAACAGTGGCCATTGCACCACCTCAATATTAGAAAACCTTGAAATTTTTTCTGCCAGATTAATTAGTCTGCCATGACTAGTCTCAGGCCAAGTCTCTGGACAAGAGGGAAAGTAAGACAAATTTCCTGCTAAATCATAGCACACATGGTCTAGAATTCAACAGCCAGTGTAGCCCTTCCTCCAAACAGAAACCTCCTGAGTCTGATCTTTACTAGTGCAGCATTTCTATGTTCATTCTGGTCTTCTGAGATCTGGCTGGAATCTTTCACCAAGTTCCATGTACAGCATTACAGGGCTGTTTCTTCAGCCAAAATCTCCAAACCTTCCCAAACTCTTTCCATAAACCAGTTCCAAAGGCTTCTGAAACACACTGCCAGGCAGCATCACAGCAATGACCCCAGTTCTCTGGTACCAAAATTTGTTTTAGTTCCTGGGTCAAAATAACTGACATCCACACGTTAAAGGAGGAAAGGTTTATCTCAGCTCCAGGATGCTGGCTCCCAGGCAGGATGGCATGGAAGAGGAGCATCACTTAGGATAAGCAGTTCATGGCACGGCTGGGAGAAGGCAGAAAATCAGTGCAACAGCAGGCAACCAGGCTTCCTTTTTCTTTTATGCCATCCAAGCTTCCAGGCTTTTGAGTGGCACCACACAGATATATGCTTATTCCAATCAGTGGGTTAATTTAGTATCACACACCTTTAATCTTAACATCGCATGATGCAATAGATACAGCCAGCTCAGAAAAGCCCCACCAGTGAGCACATGATGCTGTGGGGAGACATCTAGATACAATCCGTAACAAACCAAACACAGAACTACCATACAACTAAGCAATTTCACTACAGACATTTATTACAGGGGAAAAAAAAAAAAAACTATGTTCTCACTAAAAAAATACACAAATGTTATAGTAGCTGTTTTTATAGGAGCCCTAAAGTAAAACTAATCCAGTTGTCCTTCAACAGGTAAATTGTCAAACAGCATGATACATCCATAACATGGGATATACTGAGTAATAAAAAGTAGCCATTATTACATGTACCAACTTGAATCAATCTTCAGAAAATTATGATGGGTGCCAAAGGATTATGTTTTGAATGATGTCATTTATATGATGCTCTTAGAATGAAAAAATTATGTAAATGTAGGACAGTTTGGTGATTGCCAAGAAGAAAGGAGAAAGCGAAAACAGAGGGAAGTGAAAGTGGCTCTAGTGGGGCAGTAAGTTATATCCCTGTGCTCATTGCAATGCACTGTTTCCCGGGTATGCAGGCATCAATATCCTGGCTGTAATATTACACTATAGGTGTACCATAGGAAGAAACTGAACACCTGGAATTTATCTGTACTATTTCTTACAATTGCATGGTTTTTAAAATTATTTTTATTAGAATGTGTTTACAGCACATAAAGATGTTGATTTATGACTATCCCAAAATAAATTGTTTAATAAAGTATAATATTTTACTTAATATTATGTGTATTATAGGCACTGGTAAAATAATACAAATCTTATATTTTTCTAGCAGGTATAAGTAAGTACTTTTCAAATGATAGATCCATGTTTTACACTTGTGCAATATTT
Organism: Dasyprocta punctata; assembly: GCA_004363535.1. Lineage (NCBI taxonomy): Eukaryota > Metazoa > Chordata > Mammalia > Rodentia > Dasyproctidae > Dasyprocta > Dasyprocta punctata. The sequence continues at coordinate 115,946 of RJWM01001688.1, read as the reverse complement.
TGATAATTTTACATAAAACTTTAGCAAGGCCTTCATTCTGCATCAATGTTATGCTCTTCCGATGCACAAAGGAGTATGCTCATGTCATAACTTCTTCAGAATTTTTGGTTCATTTCTCCTGTAAACCTAAAGTGAAAGTTCTTAATATTGTTTCACCAGATTCTTCTGTCATTTTATTATCCAGATCACTCGTTTGCACTTTGTATCCTCTTCCTAGTTCAGTATCTGACACTAGGTGTGTGCTCCAGTGAATGGAGAATGAGCAGATAAATGAACACATGAGCATCAAAATAATCTACAGCCTGATGAATATTTCGATACCATATACATGGGAGAGATTGCACTATTTCTACTTCTCAATAAAGATGTACTCTATGAAACTTTTGCAGAACATCCATAGCTCTGAAATTTTATGTTTATGTGCTGCTAAATCGATTTTACCCAACTGGATTCACTCTCAGGAAATGGAGAAATAGTTCTCATTTTATCAGAAACTGTTTTTATGATGGGACAGAAAGCTCAGAGTCTTATAGAATCAGTTCATATGTATCTTTTGTGCGTTTTTAAGTCAGAATTTTATTGCAAATATCATTGATTAAGTTTTTTAACTCAACAGGAACTATAACTGACTTTTCAATATGACATGATAAATGTGGGAAAACAATGGTTTCCTTTCAATATTTAATAGGTAAATTTACACATACTACATACTTTGGAAATGCAGACCTGTATTCTCTTCTCGGGTGATAATTATTTGCTGCTGGCAAGCCCCAAATGCTTGCAGCCATCACAACTACAGAGGAGCTGTTCCAAGCTGTGTCTCCCTGGGTAAGCTACTTTCTGCTTGGTTCCAAGGATGAGTTCTTTTTTTGCAGTGTTTGTCCTTTAGACCCTCGCAGGGAACCACCTGGGAACTTGACAGAATAGAGATTGCTGAACCACCTCCAAAGTTTCTGATTCAGTTGTCTTTGGCCAAATCATTTGCATCTATAACTTGCCAAATGATACTGAGGCTGCTGTTCCAGGTACTTCAGTTTAAGAAGGACTTGATTTAGAGTGACATTTTCTAAGTATGAAACTTAAGTTTACTTTCAGCATTGAAGAAGATTACATAGAAATACTTGACCTATTGATATTTTCCTATGTAATTCATTGAAAGTTTTTTTTATAAAAATTGTTTTGGACATACTTTGTTTATCATGAAAAATAGTCTTTTTAAAAATATTCCACAATTAAGAAAATCAAGAAGCTGAAAAAAACAATGGAATCAAGGACTTATGATTTAAATTACTCAGAAGCATCATTCTATAAATGTCTAATAGTTTATGACTGTCATTGTTCTACGTGGCATCTCATATGGCATTCAGTAAAATAATTATTTAATTCTACTAATTTGTTACTTTTATTTATTATAAAGCCAGACATTCTGTGACTCAAATGTTAATCATTTTCTCACAATTAATCTGCTTGCCCAATTTTTCTATCTATTTATTTCTTGAATTAGAGACCTGAAGTTCTGGTGGACACTCCACCAACACATTATGAATTAGAACTTGTTGTATAATTAATGTCTTTCTGAAAAGGTCATTCAAAAACACTTTCATGTATTTTGTTCTGTAATATTGTGTAGTCTTTCTTTATCTATGGAGGATGACTGCCAACCCCTACACTGGATTCCTGAAACCACAGAAAATATGGAATCCTCCACATTGTATTTTTTCCTATACTCACTACAGTTGGCCACAAGTGCTACAGTTAATACCTCCTTCCATGCTTTCGGCCCTGGTGTTCCTTTTGCAACACTACTCTTGCACCTTGGGGCCATTGTTGAGTAAAACAAGCATTCTTGAAAACCAGCGCAGGTTAGGGGGACAGCTGATCTAAATCTAAAATAGCCACTCAGTGATTAATAGGCAGGTAACATTTAAAAGTGTAAATACACAGGGTAAAGGAATAATTCATGACTCAGGCAAGACGGAGTTCCATGGCAGCAAGAATTCACACTACTTAAAACCATACACAATTTAATGCTTATAAATGATTAAACATTTTCAGTCTACAATTGATCTTAGATAACCGAAATTGTGGAAAGAGAAAACACACATAAAGTCACTGCTATAGTGTCTGCTAAATGTAGGCTGCTTTAATGCAAGAAACAAAATACATATTCTAGATCAGAAAATTGATACATTTGTCTGACTAGTTCCCACAACATTTTTATTTCTATTAGTTCATACAAACACTTTAGAAAAGCGTAATCCTTAAGTATAAAATGCACTGGGGCAGCTTTCATTTGTGCACCAATATTTATTTTTCCTATAATGTACTGCATTTTATTCTGGAGTGTGAGAATTCTTGTCTCCCACCTAAAAGCCACATGTGGCAGGAGTCCCAGGGCTTTCAAACCATCTTTCTAAAACATTGGCAGGAGGCTATGGATTTGCATGTTTTATTTTTATTCCTTTTTGCACTTTTCCATCATTCTTTTGTTTCCCTTCTTCTCTTTAGAGGGTGCAAGACTTAGCAAACAATTCTGGTGTTTGCTGGAGTACAGTGAGCAATTGCTTGTGACGGGGAATTACATCCTGTTTTAAAGAAAAGTGTTTATGATGAAGTAATTTACACTTGGAGTGGGTGGAGAGAGCCAGGCCTGTAACTGGTGGGAGGGATATTTATCTCCCTGAAGCATGGTTCTCCCAATGTGCAGAGTCCTGAAGCCAGTCAAAGGAGATTTAATCATTCTCTACAAACCAGCAAAACTGAACAGGAATTTGCTCAAGTCCAGCTGATTGGTGCCATGATAGGTGGCCTGAACCGAGCTAGGAAAAGGTAATCTCTCTCTGTATTTTAGAAAAATTTGTGTCAAAATCTCTGTGCCTAATTGACATTTGGCACAAGGACAAGTCCCTGTTTTTGCTAGGACTGGAAATCATTTTAAGAGTAGAATGGTATTCTGAGTCAAGCACACTGTATTTTTAATGTTAGCAGTGCAAGATCTTTTGGCAAGCAATGTTTAATTCGTTGGTTCGCATTGATATCTCAAATTATGTATAAAGAAAATAACTTGCATTTTTTCCTTTAAAAATGCTTCTCATTTTATATGTTGATGATGCTTTTATAACATAAAGTGGTAGCTATTGGTTCTGACATTGAGGGTATGGAAAGAGAATTACAGGACAAAGACAAGAAAACCAAGAGAGAAGAAAAGAAAGAAGTTGACTTCTCTGGGGACCAAAGAGAAAATAGGGAATGCCAGTCTCCAAGTCTAGCATTCTTGGAAGTGAAGGTAGAAGGATCTCAAGTTCAAGTCTAGTCTGAGTAATTTAGCAACTTAGTGAGCCCTCTCTCTGATAGGCCCTACCCAGGTTTACTTGGAATTTTCCTCCTCTGATGGCAATAGGAAAAAAACCTCCACCAGCAAAGTTATTTCCAATTTATAATTTATTTTTTATGATGTTACCACTTTAAAAAAAATCTAGCAGACCTATGAGGTTCTCTTTTGAAGCTGAGGAGTCTACCTTTCTCCCTATCCCAGGATGATGGTCCTAAGTAACCTTTTCTGCTTCTCAGAATGTGGTTTGGGAAAGCAAGATATTCATCTCTGCCTCAAGTTAAGAGTTATCCTTCAGCAGTCAGTGAGCCAAATCCAGCCCTCTGCGTATGACATTTCACATTATTAGTGTCTTGATTTTTATTTCTGCTCTTAGCTCTTCCAGCTTATGACAGATGCCACCATTCATTCTGTCTCATCTGGCCAGATTAGCACACTGAAGTCATCTCCCTGGGCTTTTTAAAGCACTTCAATTAAGGCGTTTATACTAGCAGTAAGAGTAGCATAGTTATACCCCATTTTAAAATAAAGAATAAATTCAATATGATAATCCTTGAGAAAATATCTAGAATTGTGCTTAGCCCAATTGGTGGTCAGCAGTGGATGTTAAAATAGTTGTTACCTCCTCTTCCCTAGGAAGAAGAGGGACTGGTGTTGACAGATACTGCAAAAGGAGGGTAGGGGTTGGCACATACACGATAAGGCAAGGTGTGAATGAGGGCCCTGCCTGCACTCCAGTTCGCTTCCTTCTTTTGCAATGTACACACGTGGAGAACTATTTTTCTTGCAATAGCAAATGTAGAGCCTGCAATACATACAAATATGATTCTGACTACAACCAGCAACAACATACTCAAGCGAGTTTCACAGCAAAAATACAAAACTTTGCAAGAGAATTCCTCTGAAGAAAATAAATGCATTTAGTTGCCATCAGACTCTATAGTGTTGCAGAGAAGAATCAACCTATTTTGTGTCATTATCCTTAAACTTATACTGGAATGAACTAGTTAGTGCATCAGGGTATCACTCACATACAAGGAGGTACACAGACACACGCACACACTCACACACGCAGTGTGGGTACGGCGATTCTATTTTCCTAAAATATCCACAGCGATATTTCTGGACCCACAAACCACACCAGAACCTTGCAGTCAAAAAGTGAAATTTATTTTCCCTTCCTTTGGACCTGAGTGGGCATTTGTGACTGCATGATAAGAGGCAGTGTGGCAGGTGAGATACTCTGTAAACACCAAGACTTGAGCTCTCCGTGGCTGCCTGGCGGTTCCCCGGTCCATCCTCCCCATTCTATCCTGACTGCCTGGAGCAGAGAGGAACCATCTGTTGGAAATCCTGACACACAGAATCCATGGCCAGAATAAACATTTCTTTTATTCCACTAAATTTAGGAGGAATTTGCTTTACTGTTAAGTCATCATAGCAAAGGCGACAGGTTTGTGTGTTTTACAAATTTCATTTAAAACCCTATGTAAAAAGAGCTTGCCACCTCTGTTTTTGTTTGTTTTTGTTTTGTACCAGGGATTGAACTCACAGCCTCGTGCCTGCCAGACAGGCGCTTAGACTGCTGAGCTAAATCCCAGGCCTTACGACTGAACTCATGGCCGCTCAAGGATCTAAGAGCTATTAAAAATCACTTAACCTAAAACATTTCTGGGATGCGCCTTCTTGTTAAAACTACTTTTATATGAGTTTATCTGGGGTTTAAGAAGTGTCAGCACTGCAGTAAACGTGCCCAACTTGATTTTCTAAAGTCACTAGTTGCAGCAATGTTTTCAGAATTCAAATAAACCTAGCTCTGTTAAAGAAAAAGTTATTTCAGCCTGGAACAATTTTCACCCAACACAGCTTCTCAAAATTTTGCAAAGTTGGTAAGTGAGTTACAAAAACATGAGCTAATTTTTCTAAGAAAGCACTTGTCCCTGAGATTTCTTTCCCTCACAATACCAGTTAGCACTCCTTTTGCCCTTCCTCTTCATTGTTCCAAGTCGCGATAAAATCTCTCAATATCAAAGAAGTGAGTGCAAATCATACGGAACATTTCAGATGCGTCAGGAGAATTTTTATCTTGTGCTCACGCCTGGACACACCTCCCATTCCTGTCTCTTCAATTATTGGGAAGATTACATGGATACATGGAAAAGAAAGTCATTATCCTTTAACTTAACAGGAGATGTGTACTAGTAGGTGCTGCTGGTCTAATGCATTCACTTCATGTGCAGTCTTATTCCTGGACTTACTCTTGAGTACATAGGACAAGGATCTTACTTAATCATTCTCCTTTTCAGTGAAGAACATTTCTCTGAATCCTTTTCATTTCATTCTGGTAAAAAAAAAAAAATGTATCCTTCATAATTCATTCCTTACTAACTCTGTAACATAAAACCTATCTTTTTTTTAAATCTTCTATTAGAGTGAAAAAATCACTCACAATAGTATTTCAGGATTGAAGAACTAGAGAAATACACTAAAGAAACCAGGACATTATGAAGAATGTTGAGACTTTAGGAAGTTGTATGACTTAGACTTGTGCAGTTAGAGATTTGATGTCTACATACAGCTGTCTAAAAAAAGAAATAGAACTGAAAAATATGGAAAGAGGACAAGGATACCATCTTAGTTTTGATTTTTTTCTCTCTACAAATAATATCTGAGTCATTAAATTGACAATTTCCTTAATAAGACTGTGGATAACACAGTTAGTAACTCATGATTTTTTTTAATTCTCTGCAGTTCATTGAAATATTTATTAATTTATGAATTGTTTTGCCTGTGTACATGAATTAATTTGGGGTTACTTTAAAACAACTCTAATTAATTTGGGGTTACTAAAATGACTAAAGTTTCAGATCTAATTGAAATGGATCACTTATTAGAAGATATTTGTTACAAGACAAAATTCACCTACAAGTCAAAAAAAACTTTATTAAGCACTCGACCTAGTCTCATAATTTTGGACTTCTGCTACAATGCCCAAAGGAAAAGAGATACCTTGAATGTTGGACACAGTGTAAGGCACTTCCCTAGGTACTAGAGATACATTGCTGAATAAAACGGATAAAAACTGCCCTCATGAAACTCATGAATTAATGTAGAAAAGGATAATGACAGACAATTGCCAACTCCTTGAGCTTCATAAGATTTATAACAGATGTTTCTATTGCTTCACTCAAATGGGTATTAAAAAGGAAGTTGGAGAAAGCTTACTGGGAGGTAGTAAGTATGAATTTGGATACGGATGGAGTACAAACCACAAAGAAAATTAGTAACTTTACAGAGCTGAAGGAAAGAAGATACACTTGGGAGAATAGTATCCAGCAGGTGGACAAATAGTTCAAGGTATTGGCATGGACGGAGGAGGGACGTATCTGAGGAACAACCAGGAGGGCTATGTTGGCAGAGAGAAATGAACCAGCACTGGACAGCAAGGGGAGACAATAGGGAGAGGGGAGGGGGATTTGCATAGTTCTCCGAAGACCATTGAAATGACCTCGCCTTCCTTTTAGGAACAGGAGAAGCATATGGAATATGAGCAGCAGAAGGACCTGACTCGGCTAACGTCCTTAAAGGATTCCCTGGTTGCTGTGCTCGTAGTGAATTTACATAGGTACAAGTGGACGCAAGGAGGCTATTGGGATAACTTAGTTTTGATGAAAGGGAACTAGGGTAAGCTTATTTATTAAGAGATAGTAAAGAGAGAAATTTAGTGATAGATGTTTAGAAGATGAGTGATATGAGATCTCAGCAAATAGAATGATATATTGATATACTTCAGAATGTATTTGGCATAAAACTTGAACTGCTAATGATAGACAATATAAATCACCATCATTTCATAAGAGTAAACTATAATACTATATATGTTTTAACTAGATTATAAATGACTTAAATTTATAATAAGTACTTAACAAGTATTTATTTATTTATTTTTGTCTTTTTGAGACAGGGTCTCATTATGCAGTTCAGGCTGGTCTGGAGTTCACTTTGTAGCCCAGGCTGGTCTCAAACTCACAGCAATTCTCCTGCCTCAGCCTCCTGAGTGCTAGGATTACAGGCATAAGCCACCACACCTGATTTAGCGAGTATTTATTCCTTTGAGTTTGATTTCAAAGTTGAAGCATATTGTGAATTCATCAGTACTGTTGGTCACCTATTCATTCTTTTACTACCATATTATTTTCATCTTTGATTTAATTTTTGGAAATTATGTTCAGTCGGAACTTCCCATGCAAATGCTGCTGACCAAAATTCTCATTAATAGTTAGACTTTACAGAGTCACTCAAATGACTGGATATTATGAGTATAAGACAGGTAGCTTGAATGGTGGTTTCTTTTTTAATTCCAGTCTCATGGGATGATTTTTTAAAATAAAATTTAGAGAAATAAAATATTCAAAGTTGAATCTTTGATAAGAATTGCATTTATCAAACTTTTAGCTATCACTTAGAATATATGTTGTAAAAGTCTACCAGGAGGAATTATAATTTTAGAGGTAGATAGTGAAGGATAGAGAAAGATGGAGGAGAGAGGGAAGCAAACAGAAAGAAAACAAAAAGGAAGGAGAAAAAGTAAGATTTTTCAGATTAAGAATTTCCCTATAATTTTTTAAATAAAAGAAAAGAATTTATTTGAAGACAGGAAAGGAGGAAAAGAAAGATGGCAGAAAGCTACTCTGGATAAGCAGGAAGAATTTGAAGGTGAATTCCTTCCATTTCTCTTCGATTTTTAAGACTATACAATGCTGTAAATAATTCATAGCTTTCAAAATCTCCTTTTATATTTTAAAGAGAAGAAAGCGGAAGACTCAAGAAGCAAACAAACAATTAAAAAACAATGACAGAAGCAAAGTGACAGCAACAATGGTGACATAGCATTTCAAAACAAGATGATAGGAATTTAACAGTGGTTGCTATATTGCATGTTGTTATCCTCTGAGTAATTGCTCAGGCTACCAGATACAAGTATATAAGACTGATCACACAATATAATTTTTCTCTGAGCAGTCTCTTTCCTTTTTTTATATCTATTGCAAAATTTGGATCTTGTTTACTCTTTAAATTTCTCACACTAGTAAGACAAGATGATGTTTATACATGCAAGTCTGATTTATTTCACTTATGACTAGTTTCTAGTTGCATCCACTTACGTAAAAAAGCCTCGAGTTTATCACTCTTTACGGCTGAGAAGTATGTCATTATATATAAATACTATATCTTTTTTTATCCACTCCTCAGTTAATGGTCATTTGTGTTATTTCCAAGATCTGGCTACTACACATTGTTCAGCTATAAACACAGGTGCACATATATCACTGTGATATAATGTTTTCAATTCTCATGGGGAAATACCCAGAAGGGGAATAGCTGGGTCAACCAAAACCTCTAATCTTACTTTTTTGAGGAATCTCCATACTGATTTCCACAGTGGTTGTACCTGTCTATACTTTCAAGTGTTCCTTTTTCCCCACAGCCCCTCCAGCATTTATTATTGGTTAATTTCTTGATGACAGCCATTCTTTGTGGAGTAAGATGATATCCCAGTGTTGTTTTAATTTACATTCCTCAAATGACCAATGATGTTGAACATTTTTTCATATAGTTATTTGCCATTTCTGTTTCTTTCTCTGAGAATTACAAAATCTCTGTTGATGATGCTCAATGAGATGATTTTAGGCATATGCTACCCTAAAAACAGATCAGTACATTGGTTTGCATGTAACTCAGAGATTGATAACTTTCAATATCTGCCTACCTTTATAGTATAGTAATAAGCAAAAGAAAAGTGTGCAGTGGAAATAAGCAAAAATGTTTCGCAATGTGGAAAATATGCTAGTCAAAAATATCTTCCTCATATAGCACAACAACTAGAAATTTATTGTGAATTAGAAGGTACTTCTTTTTAAACACACATAATCCCTTAGAAGATTAAACATTACCTTTTAATTTTGGCTCTGCCACTGGCTACTAATATGACCTTGAGGAAGTAGCCATTATTTATCAATTGATTTTTATAGAGTCTTGCACAATTTAGGGTGGTGGAAAATGCCTACTGGCTTTGATTAACTGCAAATAGCATTGTCTCCTTCTGTTATGTGCATTATTTTTGAAAGACTACTATCATTTTTCCTCCTCCTCTCTCCTCTCTGTCTCACACAGACACACACACGTGTTCACACATCCACACACACACCACTGACAGTAGTCCTCCTGGAAGAGTTTGTGAATTTGCTTACTTCGCTTCCGCAAAGAAATCATTCATTCATTTGTTCATTGATTTTATCAGCTTATATGTATGGAACATTTGCCACATATCTGTCAACAGTATGCATTCCCAAGATACTTAATCCTTGTTGCCAAGGAAGTTGACTTCTAGTAAGGGAAGCAGCTAAGAAGTAATATAGATACAAAACTTAAATTCCATATGATTTGAAAGTGATAGTCACTTTATACTGTAGAGTGACACAGTATGTAGGGTAGCATTAATTATAAATTGGATGAATAATGTAGTGTTTTGGAGGAATGTACCATTTGAGTGCACACATGAAAAAATCAAAAGAGTGAGTCAAAGATATACCAGACAATCATTCTGAGGGGAACAGGAAATTCAAAGTTCTCAACAAAGTACACTATGTTATGTGTAAGAACAGCAAAGAGGCCAGTGCCATTGCACAAAAGAGAAAGATGGAGAGAAGAATAGAATTACATCAGACAGGCGTAGCAGGTTCACTGGTATGGGTGCCATGCAATCTCACAGAATTGTTCATTGATTTTATCAGCTAGTATGTATGGAACATTTGCCCCAGTCAATAGGGCCCAGTCTGAAGATTAATTGCCTTGTGGTCACTTTAAATTTTTAATAATTTTATTACCCTTGTTTTGTGTAAGTGTATTCAAAAGGTCCAGTTGAGCCTTGAATAGTGTTTGGAGCCTTTGTACATCCGTGATCTCACTTGCTGGGCTCCTGTGTCTTCTCCACTTATTCTCCAGTCCCCAGGGACCAGCTAGGGAGCTCAGATCGGGTGAGACAGGCACGCATCAGTGTGTCTGAGCTAGAGCATCATGGTGGCCACTCCGTCCAAACCCATGTTCCACGGATGACTGGCAGGGATGTACCTTGTCCATCCTACATCCACAAACCTATGGCATCCTTACAGATTTTTCAATATCCTTACATCTTTGTCATCCACTGAGGGTTGAGGAAATGGACCTATGGAAAGAAGGGGAGACATCTGGATGAGTGCCTCTGTCTCTAGATAGGGCACGGCCTCTGGTTCCTGCATCTGGTGGGGAAGTCGATGTTATCCGGAGACCTGTGCTAGTGGGGCTGGTCTCCGGGCCCTGAGAGGGCTTTCCTCTGGAAACTGCCTTTACTGAAAAGAGATATCAATTTAAATAGCAATCTAAAGACAATTAACAGTTTGAGAGAAATTGAGAAAGAAAGAGAGAGAAAATGGCATTTGGTACCTTTGAAGCTCTTAGTAACACAAGAAACGCTGTGTATTTTCATTCTACTGACCCCACAAATTACGCTGCCAGTCTTGAGCACATGAAAGGGAGGGCCAGATTCCTGAGGAACTTCTGGCTTTCGGTATTAAGGGGGTCTCCTGTAAGACTCTGAGAGCAGAGACACGGCATGATGTGCTTCACGTGATAGACGGATTCTGCTGTAGTCTTCAGAAAATGCGCTTGTGTGAAGTTTGCAGGAAGTCATTTCCAACACAAAGGCGACGACGGAAGCTCAGACCAGGTGACAGTGCGGTTGGTGAGAGGCTGTCAGAACTGAGAGGGAGGGATTTTGAGGGATAGTTGAGGTAATTTGCCAGTGGATTGACCTAAGCGTTACATAGGTACATAGAATTTCCAAAACTCAATCAGCTATACCCTTACGATCCATTTCTTATGCCATATGGAAATGATACATCAATAAAAGCTAAACACAGTACTTTGCATAGCAATTCTATAGGATGGTCCTATTTGCAAAGAAAATGATGAATGGACATGAAATAATTTTTGGAAAGACACACAAGACACAAATAACAATGATAACTTCTTCACTTTCAGATAGAAAGTGAACACACATATAAAGAATTGTTCTTTTAAGACTTTTTAATAATTTCTAGTGATGAAAATGTTACCAGATACACTGTCAAATATATACTGAATTAGTTCGTTTGATATAGATTTTAAAAGTTTCTGCTATCCAGTGTTGAGAAAAGAATAAAATATTTTCAAGTACTTTCCATGGCAAAAAATAATCTCTCCCCTGGCATAACACCAGGTATTAGCTGTAATCTTCTCTGCTGCTCTGAATTCGTGAAATTTGTAGCATCTGCTTATGACAAGAACAAGAAAAGAGTGCTTCTTTTGTACATGACACTTTGAAAAAAGAAGGCGAAGAGACTTTAATCAAGCATAACAAGGCAGAAGAACCAGAAAGTCATCTTCTAACTTTGGCCCAAATTAAGAGAAAACAACAACAACAAAAAAAATAGAAATTTCCCAAGACTAATAGAAAATGTTCAGGAAGAGTATAACAAGGACCAATTACCACTAAAGGGAGAGAAATATCTGTTCTCTGTTAACAAAGCAGACAGCGTGTGTCCGCTCAGACTAAGGGCTTCCTGCCCATCTGGGCTCCTCCAGCCAACCCCACTCTGGCTTTTTCCACACTCACATTTGCTATGCTTCAACTGTTCCCCACCATACCAAGGTCACATTTTAAAAATACAAAGCACACTGTTCTACACGGCTTCTTCAATCTCTGCCAAACTGTCAACATGCTCAGTAGTTGCTCCGGCCCATGTATATTTCTTTGCTTCCATTTTTCATCAGTTGTTTTAGGACCAGCCAGGCACACTGACCCTATTGGTGTTTGTCTGTCCTCTGAGTCTTTGCTTATGGTGATTCCTCTGCACCTACTGCTCTGCTTTCATCATGCTCGGCCTGGCTGTCTCAGTCTGTTATGACCGTAACAAAAATCCCATGGATCCAATGGCATGTACATAACAGAAAATCATTTCCAATGGTTCTGGAGTCTAGGAAGTCAAAGATCAATTTCTGTCAGTTGCCCAATAACGGTCTCCTTCTCTGTCATAGGCAGCCATCTTTTCTCTCCCCACACGGCAATGGGGTCAGGAAAGCACTCTGATATTTCTTTCAGAAGGACATTAATTTCACTCTTGAGGACTCTCCCTTCTGCAACTTGACCACCCCTTAAGATGACTCCACCTCTTGTATCATCTTGGGGGTCATTATTTTAGCATGTGAACCATGGGAAAACTCAAACACAGCTAGAGCCTAGTCATAATTGAGAGCTAAAGAAATACTACATTTTAGGGAGGCCTTCCATGAATTTCTAATCTAAACTAGCAGATGTTGCTATTTTTTTTTGTTCTAGCAACCTGTATATTTATATACTGATACTTGACATAATTTGAAGTTGTTTAATTCTTTCCTTAGCTTCTGTCTCCCTGAAGAAACTGTTGAAAGCCTTAGTACAGGAAGTACACACAGAGGAGCTCAGTTAGTTATTCAGTCAGCTATAACCACAGTCAGGACCCTTTCTTCTGACACTCCCCTTCATGGGGTCACATGCTCCAGTGGGCACTCTCAATGAGGCCAGTGTAATTTATTCTACTTTTAGCATTCATAATTTAAAAGTACAAAGAAGTTGAAGAAATATTTGTAGTAATATATTTGTATAAGCAAAATATCAAAATATTGCTATATGAAACCTGATAGCTATTAATGAAAGAATTTGCATATTTGTTTTTATACCAAGTTTTGGAAATTCTGTGTGTGGTTCATGCTTGAAGAACACCTAAATTGAATGATGCACATCTTAAGCATGCAGAAATTTACCTCACTAGCAGCTGCCATGTTGGACAGAATGAAGTTAGACTCTTTTTCATAAAGACTGCCAAAAGTCACTTGTTGTATAGCTCCTTCTTATAATGTGCTCCACTCTCTTGACCACAGCTCCCAGGACCCCATTTTTAGCACATTCTGGTCACTGGAGAGAATTTGAGAATATTGGATGCCTTCTGGCTTTCAGAAAAAGGGAGTTGATAGGATAAGGCAATTTTCTTTTCCTTCTTTTTGCACACCTCTACGTAAGTCCATGAAGATTATTTATCTTTAATGGGGAGAGAGAGGAAATAAATTTCACAACATAAGATTTCATTTAAAATGGTGCTCGCATATTATACTTGGTTATAAAAGTCAAGAATGTATTTTCTCAAGAAAGTATTTTGATTTACAATCAAATTTAAAATGAGATTGTAACATTAAACCTTCCATTTTTCAACTTTTAAATTATATGCTTTAATTTTAATTTTTATTAGTACACACTTGCAGTACATATGTGAGGGTCAAGACGCCCGCCGCGTGTAGGAAGACACCAACAGATGCCTTCTCATGCAATTTGCAAGGGGTCTTTATTATCCAAGCATGCGTGGGGCTCACAGAACACACAGGAACAGAGAGCCCAGAATTGTGCCTGAGCAGGGCTTATAAGCTACAGAACAAAGGGAGGAGGGGTCTTTGCAAGCGTGGTTACAGAAGCAGATGGCATTGTTTAGTTTAAATGGCTTTTTACATCTATTGGAGGAGGCGACCATGGGGAGGTCTAAAGTTGGGCGGTGGAGGGCGCTTCCAAATATGGGCAGCAGATGTTCAGGAAAGGTACATTCTGTGAATTCCTTAGTCATGAGAGGGGGCTTTTTTATCTCGCAACCCAGGTTTCTGGTCAGCTCTGTCCTTCTCTTTATCTAACTTAGGCAGCTTTAAACTGTAACAGCTCAATCCCCAGAATATTGGGAGGATGTGAGCAGCACAGACCATGCACTTTTAGCAAGAGAAAATTCCTCTTACACATAATGTTTGCATTTCTTGGGAAGAGTTGGTACATGGAATGAATGCATCTTAATTCCTTTTGTCACTCATTTTCCCTCCATCCTTCTCCCTCCATCTCTCAATCCCCTTCTCATTTGAGAGTGATCTATCTCCTTACTTCCTACCTTGGGATTATATTTTTATCTCAGTGTAGATAAAAAGAATCATTTAGTAGACAGACAGTGGGGATGGGTCGAACTCAAACTGATTAATTTTTGTATCACACACACACAAATACACATGTGACATTTACAGACTGATCTTGTACTTTCTAGACTTTCTACTATTTTCGACACTGCCTGAACATACATGAAATGTCTCTGTTGCTCTTCTATGATTTAAAACAATTGCAAACAAACGTAATATACATTTGAGACACAGCAGCAATTTTTCTATGGATAACAACAGAAAGGAAGTTTTGCGGGGTGGTTTGCATGTGGATGTGTGAGACTTTAAGTGCGTTATCAAAGCTGAGCATCCTTTTGGAAGTGATTTTTACACCCAAGAGGAACATGATGTTCACCTGTTAATTTGGTAGTAATCACAATTCCATGGTGCAGGTAGCAAAAGGGAAAACGAAAGGAAACATGCAGTGATTTACTGAGTTATTTCTCTGATTTCTCACCCACTTAGAGACAAGTAAGGAGCCTAATAGTCTGAATTTCTTCACAGCCCATTCTGCTCCGGATCACTGTGACCTAGGAGAGCGACACGCACAGATCTACTGCCTAATGACAAGCAGCTCGCTGGCTCCTTCCCTGGCTCCCCGCACCTGCTCTGCATGTGGCTGCAGCATGGATGCAAGGGCGATGCCACGTTTATATTGAGAGCTTCTGCTGCGCATGTTTCTGAAAGGGCTGAGAACTGAGAAAAAAAGCGGTAAAGCAGCAGGACTTCTGTATTCTGACTCCACAGGCTGCGGGCTGTGTGGCTCTCCCAGCAGGGCGTGCTCATGCAAGCCAGCACCAGGGCAGTGCTCCTGTGGGACCTCAGCATTTCACAGCCTCACTGCTGTGTGTGTGACAACACAATGTGAAATTGCCCACAGACTTTCAAATTTACTTAGTTCATCATAGGACATCTTATTATGAAAATCAACATTTATTTGGGTTTATTTTTCAAAATTGTGGCAGTCAAAAGCTACTAAGTAGATCATTCAAGGGATCCGCAATAAAAGACCACGAGGAAAGGCCTGGTATCATAGAAGGTTCGCTGGTTGGAGCTAGAAAGAAGCTAAACATCATCAAAACAACGTTTTCTTTTTCTGATCGAATAAAACAAACAGAACCCCAAAACAAAGACACATTAGAGCCCAAAGAAGTAAAAAGATTTGTTCCACATGCTCAGAACCAGTAGGTGTAGCACTGATGAGACAGAACTTAGAAGACTCATTCCCACACAAGGCCCAGGTATATCCGACTGAAAGACATATCAATATTAGAAGTAAAACTGAAACTTTGAAGAAACAGAAGTCAATAAAATTGCAGAGGTTGGGGTCATGGTGTACACTTCCAGATCGTGCTGTAGCAGATGACATTTCATCATAGTATATGAAGTAGTCTTATTTAAGTCCACAACCCTTATGCATTTTGAACAACATTAAGAGTATTTAGAAAATTCTAAGAGTATTTAGAAAATTCCAAGAGTATTTAGAAAATTCTAAGCATATCAATAATTATAAAAGAATAACTCATACCTGTATAGTTCGTAGTTCATTAAAGCATGATGTGTCCAATTCTATTTTAATGATGGTTCAATGTTCTGCATGTAATATATATTTTTAATGAAACTCTTCCAGCTTGCTACATTCACCTCATTGCTGTTTCTTTAAAAGAAAATAAAGACACATAAGAATGCCCAGAGGTAATATATAAACATTAAAAGAAACCTACACTTTGTGCCTGATTTGGTAGCTATTTGTAATAAAAATTGATCATGCTCTATTTGCCAAAGAAGATTTCATACACTTGACCTGCCTCTCACTTTGCAAAATTCACACTGATCTAAAGTTCCTTTAAAACACCAGTATAGCATATATTCCTGTGGAATAAGGACAATGTCCCCAATTTAACTGAAATATAATTGACAAAAATTGTGTGCATTTAAGGTTTATTATGTGGTGATTTGGTATAAGTACATGTAAAATGATTGCTACAATTGAACTAAGTAACATGTCTGCCACCCACACAATGATATCACTTACTGCACGTGTACGGTGATAATACTTCAAATCAACAAACTGCAAGTACACTGTGCACTAACTATAGCAACCATATTCTACATTAGATTTCCAGAATATATTCATCCTATACAACTGACAGTCCATACCTTTTGACCAACACCTACTTATTTTTCCTACTCCTCAGTCTTGGTAAACATCATTTTACTCTGTTTCTATGAGTTTGACTTTTTAAGTTACATATATAACTAATATCAAGTAGTATTTCTTTCCGCATCTAACTTGCATCATTTAGTTTGATGTTGTCCAGGGTCAACCATATTGTTACAAACAGCAGGAATACCTATAAAAACAGTTTTTGAATGTGCTACTATTCTTTTAAGACTTTCAGGTATTAAAATTTAGTATATACCAAATTTTCTATGCCCCTCCATGTCCTGTGTCTCTAAAGTGTTACATCTTCATAATTTAAAATAATGAAACTTGAAAGAGTTCAGGTCACAAACTCTATTGCTTCAATAAGAACTTCCAAATAACTTCTAGTTTCATAGGGTAGCAATATTGTTTCTACTTCAATAAAAACTTCAAAGCAATTCTCCACTTATACTTACTACAAGTCATACACTTCTTTATCTGGAAGGAATAGACAGCAGATGCTTAGAATTTCACAGGAGAAAGAAAAGTGTTAATATGACAATGAAACCATAAAAACACTACTAAACATCCTTTCATGCAACCCAGTTTCACTAAGAAACTAGCTATCTGGATGATATTGGAAAAGTCATTCCGCGTTGCATATATTTTAAAAAATAATTTGATTGGAGTAATTACTTTCCTTTTTCTCTTCCAAGCTAAAATACAACATGCAGAATTTTTTATTTTAGTACCTGTGTGTCCAATGTGCTTGTAATGAAAAATTATTGTAAACATACATACATATATATACCCATATACATATATATGACACATAATAGAATCAGTCAGCCCTCTGTCACATGATTTCTGCATTTGTTCACTCATCTGTGGATTGCAAATACTAGAAGAAAATCTGTATGAACAGGTACAGACTTTTTCTTATTATTTTCTAAAACCTATGACAATTTATATAGCATTTACATTTCAGTAGGTATTATAAGTAATCTAGAGATAGCTGAAAATATTCAGGAGAATGTGTAGAGTTCATATGCAAGTATTATGCCATTTTATGTATGAGACTTGAGTATTACTGGTTTTTGCATCCTCAAGGGTCTTGAAACTGATCCCCCACAGATATCACAGAATAATATTAATGCTGCAATTAAACAAGGAGTAGGTTAATTTAGAAAACAAGTGTTGAACTACAGGAAAAACAACAACAACTCAGTTACATCAGGCTGTCAGGAAACAACTTCTGTATGGGCCACCCTCAACAGAAAGGGAGTTTTCTGGACCCTTACTGACAGTTGTAGATTTTGACCTCCATTCCCTCGGTGGAACAAGCCTCCCTCTAGTATGGACTTTGTGCAAAACAATCTTTCCTTCTTTTTTTTCCTGAGCTTTTTTCTTTTTTCTCCATGATTTAATAATGAATTGAAATGTGTATAAGTGAAATCAAACCTCTCAAGTTTATTGTCCTTCATCTATCCTCACAAACTAACAAAGCATGCATATTCAGTCAATAATGCTTCCTGATTTTCCATCTCTGAATTTCCCTGGTTTTCCTCCTCTTTTCATCCATGCCATGTTAACACAGCTCAGTGAAGACCCCTGTCATTTCTCATATATAACAACCAGTGCCAGAGACCCTCTCCAATGGCTTACCTACCTTTAAAGTCATCTGTAATCCTCTAGTCTCCTACTGCTGCCAGAGAATTACATTCTCACCATGCTCCTTAATGACAAATCTCTGCTTGAAACTCTTTACTTTCTTCTTCTTTGTAATTAATTTCTTATTTTCCTATGCATCGTGTGGTTTCTCCAGAATTTCCATCTCTCCCCAGCTGATTTCTTGTTTTCTGTCCTACCATTTCTCCACTTCCTCCATATCTTCATCCCCATCGATCTGCTTAGAAAACCTCATCGATGTCATTTTTCCATTGCATTTTTGTACTTGCAACTTCTTCTGCTTCTCTTCTTTGATCCTGATTAACTCTCTATAAATTAGTTCTTGAGTCTCTAAACTCTGCCGTGAGTAAGAAACTCCTGGTTAGAATCCTAAAGCATTCTGATATGTTCATCTATCATTAAGATTAAATTCTACTTACTTAAAAGAATTGTATTTACTTTTGCTGCTTACTGATGGATATTTCCCTTAAAACACCAATTCTTTGAATTCAGAAGGCCAGACTTTTCCCTCACTTTTTCTTTTAGTTTCTGAATCCCTATTATTTTGCAATTAGCACATAGTATGTGCTCAATAAGGACTTATTGAATGAATGAATGATTCATTGAAAACATTGTTTTCTTGAATTCTCTAAAGTATCACCAGAATATTTTTAAAAGTAAAGCTCCATTGGTCAGCTATTTTAAAAAGGAGAGCTAAGCTTTTTAATTGTTTTGTAATTAAGAAGAATGTCACCTCAGCATAGTCTTGGCAATACCGTAGAAGGGAATAGAAGCTATCTATGGTTTGGAGTCACAGTGTATCCAATAGTTTGATAGAAGTTTCAACACGGGAAGTCTGGGTTGCAACAGGACATGAATTAACAAACTACAGATCTAGAAGCAAGTCATGTTAAGTAACCTTCTGTTTGATACATCAGGGCTTTTTCCTGGTGACTGGATAGCTGTCTCAAAAGAACTTATTTGGTAAATTAAAGAGAGAGAGAAGAAGAAAGAAGTTGCTGTTGTTTCACGGAGTGACCTCACTCTTAATCCTAGTAACTGTCACACTGATGCTATCATCGCTAGCTTTAATTCTTTCAACCCTTTACCCTCAAAGTGTATCTTCTTATTTTAAGAAACCTGTTAAATTCTCTCAGGTAGAGTAGAATTGCCATCATTGAATATTATCCTTTCCAATGTGAAATTTAGTAAATCCCAGAAATTCCATAGTATTTTCCTCTTGGCCACAGAGCAGATACAAATGTCAGGCCACAAAGTCAAGGGTCCATCGGGGACTTGGCCTAGATCTCCTATCTCCCAAACAAGTGTACAGTTAAGGCTTAAATAAATGAGACAAGTGGTATGATTTTAGGGCTCCAGGAGGATCAAAGCCCTCTGCAGAGTTCGAGATTCTGGGGCTAAGACAAGGGCTAAGGCAAAGAGCTTCTCTGTGTAGCCCATATTTATTACATTTCCAAACAAAGAGAGGGGATACTGAGGAAAGCGTGGGAAATGAGCAGGACCGTGGAAGTCACTTCAAAGATTTCTCCAAGTAGTAAATTATGCCAAATAAGGAGAACTGTCTTATCTCTATGATGACATTTATGTAGGTGTGAGATGCCTGCAGCTGCAGTCTCTATCTACTAATTGGATTGGAGCCAGGCATCCTCAGCTGTGGCCTTATCTTGCCTTTTGAGGTATCTCTGGCCTCACAGGCCACCACAGGCCTCAGGCAGGACCAGTGATTCATGGAGGTTCACTTACTATAAATCAGTTCCCATCACCAGACGAGGGGCCTAGGCCTAGGTCAGACTCACAGATAAACATAGAAAGCCAATTGGTTAATTTTAAATCCTGCTCAGAGCCACTTCATAGTGGTCTCCAACAAGTGTTCAGGATGTACAATTTCTTTTCTGTTTTCTAACACTTTTTCTTTAGTTTTTGAACTATGAATATATCTGTTGACAGGAATTAAATATCAATCAAATTACAATCTCACTGTTCCTTCAGCCCTCCCTCTAGTTATGGAATTGTTCTAAGGGCTTTTGTGAGTGGCACAGAAAAGTCATGTGCTGGTCATGAAAGCAACTAGTCCTGGGCCCAGGGGGCCTTCACACTCGCTGGTATCCCATGAGAAGCTGCTACCACCTGGTCTCCAGTCATTGGCTCAAATGGTTGGAAGCGATGTCTTGTTCATCTCACCTGTAAAGGCATTTTGGACTTCCTCATTCTCTGTGCCATCCAGTGCTCATAAAACACATCTGCAGAAGAAAATTCTCTGCTTCATTCCTTCCACTGAAGAATGGATGGGAGTTAAGTTGAACACTCTCTGCTGTATCCATCCTAACAGCCACACTGATGTTTTCTTACCTATACAAGAAAAGCTGGAGTCTTTAAGTAAACATATTATTTCCCAATCCTTCTTATTATTCTTCCAAGTCTACTGCTGTACATTAAATGTACTGTTTCGCAGTTTCATTACTTCTGCTAATGTTTGATGCTGTCACTAATGTGTGTGGGTCATAAAATTATTGAGGATGAAACACTTGCCCCCTACTATGTTAAAATACCACCTTAACTGATTTTTGAGTTATTTGGTTCTCTCCAGGAGATCACCACCTGCACTCAGGTTAGAATCTCCTAGCTCCTCTGCCACTTCACCAGCTCTTGCCAGGTTGCTGGGGAATGGCAAGTTGCACTCCTTTAGTTTTTGTTCCACTGAGTTGACAAATAAAGCTTCTTAATTTTCAAAATCTTCAAGAAGTGTTAATCTCCCCAAATATTGCTCCAGTTATAACAGATTATATCTTAGCTATATCTTCAATTTGCATACCTTTGGTTGGTTTAATTTGAGAAAAAATTAGACATAACTAAAGTTGCCTTGAGATTTTTAATTAAGATGCAACTTTGTAAATTATAGCACAAAGAGTTTAAGGTCCACAACAATAACTTTTGCTTAGTATAACTTGGTTATCCAAACGTGTTTGCCACATCAGCACCAAGAAAATCAAATGAGAACTTTGCCAAAATGCAAATTTGGGGTACCATCCCAGACTTATTGAACCAGTGACTTTCAGTCCCAACAATTTATGTTTCAATAATTCTTATAAATGGATTTACAAGCTTAAATTTGAGAACTATTGATACAATTTAAATACTCAAAATTAGTCTCTGAGAATTAGTAAAGCAAAAACTATCATAAAGTCATATGCAACATGGCCAACATTACTTGTAGGATTTCCTTTTAATTCCAGTTATGCATAGATTTCCTACCTACATACTGGCAAAATGCAGAAAAAACATTTTTTAAGTTTTGATTTATGCTTTTGCCTTTCCTAGGCTTTTGTTGCTTCTGATGGTCTTTTCTTCAGAAAGAATATGAATTTTGCCTACACCAACCTGACAACATGAGAATAATCTGGATATTTAAATTCTTTACTTTGAGTCAAAAGCAGAGAAATGGCCTTTTAACCACCAGGCAACAGAATTTCTGACACTGCCAATCCAGGGCTTTGCAGAGAGTAGTTAGTTCTCAGTAAACAAATCCTAAAAATGTCTTGAGACTGTTAATACACATCTTGATTTCCGTACTTCATAATATGTCTGCCCAATCAAGAATAAAAATGAAGTGATGCAGTATTTATTGTGAAAAATTCTTACAATTCCCACATGCACTAAACTTAGATGTAGACTGGAGAAATGGTAGAGAATTTACACATTTATAGCCAATATACAAAACAACAGTTTCAGGCTCATTCAGTGCAAACATGTATAGTTGTCTCGCACAGAAATTATTTGCACTTTCAGGTAATTTAGAATCCTTTTTTTTTTTCTTATCCTTAGATTTTACTTTCAAAGACATAGCATGCAGCATCACATTACTGTTAAGTCGAGTACAAAAAAGTGCAAAGCGCAACTCAAGATTACATAGGTGTAAGAGTTGAAACAACTGCCACTCGGGTTTTATTCACAGGTACTTAATGTACACACACAAGTGTGTTAAGGACATGGAAATATACTTTCTCTGATACGCTTGCTGACAACTTCTTCATCGATTTGTACTTGTGAATATTGGGGACAGGTGTTGAGAGCCTTAATTACTTGCAAAATTTAATTAGGAGATAAAGAAGGAAATAAAAATAACAAAAAGATGCGATGTTTGGTGATTTTGAAAATTGTAAATGCTTGATTTTTGACCTAGCAATACTCAGCCCCATACAAATCAGTATAGGTGATCATCTCACATAAATAAAGTGTCTTTTTTTTTTTACTCCACTAGTATCATCAAATCTCCTTGCCTCTTAAAAGCATGTCAGACTGGATATTTCATGTTTGTAAATAACTCTTAAATTTAAAGAGTTAAATGAAACATTTTAGATATATTTCTAAAACAAGTTGTAAAGTCTACTTCGACATTTGCAAATGACCTGAATTCAGGTATATGGTATCCTGTTGCTTATCAACTTTCCTGTAATCATGGTTATAATAATATCACGCATGATACAACAAAGTCATGCAGCCAGGATCTTCTGAGAAATGAAGAATTGCTCTCATTACCCCAGATTCTTGACTCTTTCTTACCTATCTGTGTTTCTTATTGGTTGTATGGAGTGTATTAATAATGAAATTGTTGACCATCTTGGTGTTAAATCTGTCATTTTCTTTTGTTTCTTTCTGAGAGTATCGGTGCATACTCATGAGTATGTGCTTATTAGTGTGTGTGTGTGCGTGTGTGTGTGTGTGTAGTATTTTCATCTTTCTTGTCTTACTGTTTTAGCACTTCTACTGTATGCAACTATGCTTTATTACAACAACTCTCTCATCTGAAAGCTAAATTAAAACTCTATGTAATCCCAGCACTCGGGAGGCTGAGGTAGGAGGAGCGTTGTGAGTTCAAGGACTGCTTGGGCTGCGGCGTGAGCACAAGGCTGGTCTGAGCTACATAGTGTAACCCTGCCTCAGAAAACTAGGGCTGGGAGTTTGGCTCAATGGCTTAAGCACCTGTCTGGCAGGCACAAAGTTGTGAGTCCAATCCCCAGTGCCAAAAAAAAAATCCTCTGTGTAAGACCAGGTATGGTGATGCACAACTACTATAACCCCAGCAGGAAGCTAAGGCAAGAGAATCACTATGAGTTCAAAGCCAGCCTGTTATGCACAGCAAATTCAAGTACAGACTGGTTTACATAGTGAATTCAAGTCCAGCCTGGAGTGCATATTAAGAACCTGTCTCAAAACAGAGAAAGAACTCTATGGAAAGGTACAACAGTCCTCATCTAGAAATGTGAAGTGTATCAGTAACCTACTTCATGACTTTCTGTGTGCCTGGCACAATTCTAAAGTTTTTATTATTCCATATTGATCACAAAAGGGTTTTACAAGCTTTCTAACCCCTTTGTAAAGATGAAAGACCTGAAGCTAGTTAGTAAAACCAGGTGTATCCTGAGTGGTCTGACCTAGTCATAAGCTTGTACACCCCAGGCTTGCCACCATTGCTCTAGGTATGGTTCACATGACAGCATTTAACTTATAAATGATTCTGATGTTCAATGAATTTTAAAAGCAAGTAAGAGTAATTTTAAGGCAGGTCTTGGAAGGATATCACCTAGATTATATACGTGAGCTTCAGGAGATTTGACTTTTATTTCATTATGCTTTGTTTTTTTTGATAGATTTTCTCCTACTTGTACTTAGATAGATTTGGCCCCAGAACAGCAACTCTGAGTCTAGAAACCTGTCTGAAAGTCCAAAAAGTGGGACTAGTGGATAAAAGGAGGCCAAAGGAAGAGTTGGTTATGTTCTGTGTAGTAATAACCTCCCAAATGAAATCCAGGTAATTCAGCTCCTTCTGAAAAAACACGAAATAACTAAATGGAACCTGCAAACTGGAACTGATCAGAAATATAAGGATTAACATGCATGTCAATAATGTATCAGAAAATGTCTACTGTAAAGGTGGTCGTACATTATGTAATGCCTTCCAAACCTCAGTTTTCTCAGATTTCAACCAAAAGTAGCATTATCCATCTCAAAGAATTGTCAAGACAAAGCTTACCCTGAGGTACTACTATATTCTATGTGAGTTATTCATCAATAACACACTACAAGTATAGATTGAAGGGATAATGTCTTTCTCATTCATAAGTCTTTTCAGCTACTGATATTCATGGTACATCAATCCAAGGAAGAAAAGATATAGGATATAAAAGTTGGACAGACTCAAAATAAATTTATTTTGGCATATTTTATGTATTCCATATCAAATCAAGATAAAGCAAGATCTCAGAATAATGGCCACTTCATCGTAATTTTCTCCATCTTCACATTTGGTCAGGAAAACTGCTCATAATATGAAAGTAACTGTAATTCAGAAAGCAGTGAGTGACAACCCATTGTAGTTCTTCCAGCAGCTCACAGTGGGCCATTTATCATGGTAATGAGAAGTTTCAGGTACTTTCAGAAACTATAACACTTGTCTGAACCTTCATCCAGAATTTGAGTTCGTTTTACCATCTAATACCATTAAATGCCACTGAATAAAAGGAAACATTATGTCTAACTATAGCATGAAAAGCAAGAAAATGATAAATGTTTCCATAGCTACAGCTTTGAAAGAAACAGAACAGGTTGAGGTATAAATCAGCACAAAAGAGGCAGATAGGTATATTGGGCATCCTGCATTTTTTCTCTAAAAGCAACTAGGTTATATTAGAAATGACTATTATGTCATCACGACACCATTTGCTTTCCCAGAGGATTCAAGAAAGTGTATATAAGGTAAATATAAGGGGTAAAGGTAAACATAAATCTACAACGTCCATTAAAAATCATGCATGAACCAATAAAATAGTCAATAAAAAAAGAGATACCCCTTGACAAAATGGAGACCACCAAGAGGAGAAGTTACAGTCTCACTCATGTAATATTGACTGGTGATATTTTGAGATCTCAAGAGATATGGAGACATAAATAATAGTCTCAGCTTCATCCTACATTAACCGCCTGGTCACTTTTGTCTCCGTGCAGAGTCCGTTTTCTTCTCTAGCTCTGGCCTACTGAGAGCTCATCAAGCAGGAGAGTCCGGGCTGTCCTGCCCTGGCTGGGTCTGCTCTGTGGCAGCTTTCCAGCCCCTAAGGATGAGGACCGATGCTGATGGCTGGTCCAGATGCACTGTGGCACAGGCAGAGGAAGTGATGGTGTCCCAGAAACTCTATTTGCCCTTCTGTATAATGTCACCCTTACGTGCTATGTTAGTTTCTCTTTGAAATCTTTTAAGGGTTCCTTTGCTTTTGATAGAATTAAGATAAATTTTGGATTATGTTTTGTATTTTTTTTTATTATTCAAAATTGTTTGAATGTTTTAAGGTCAGGAACCTCTATGGGAATTGTGAGGAAAGGCACATTTGCATTGCCCTTGCCTGTTGATTTAGTGTTTTGTATCTCTTTTCTCTCACCAACACCAGCATTACGATGAAAGTCTGCCCAGTAGAATTTCAGATAACAAATAACAGAGCAAGGAAGTAGGACCTTTAAAACAAGTACATTTTAATACGTACAGATGATTTAGTAAAATTACAAAACTACTACAGGGAAAGAAGTGATTAAAAATGCCTCTAAAAGTCAGATACAAAGTTTGGAAATGAAAAGTAAACCATATCAAGTCTCAGTGAATCACTTGTAATCATATTACAAATTTGATATTTAGAGAAATCCTTATTTCACAAAACCAAAAAAATCTGGGTGACATTTGTAAAATTAAAAAAAATCTGAAGTAGTAGGTTCATAAATCCATGCCCAGTTTGGACAATTTAATGAGATAAAGAGAATCTAAAACAAAAAAATTCTGGAAGTGTCACTCATATGAGGGTCTTGTGTTCAGTGCCAGTGTTACACACCAAAAAAAAAAAAAAAGTATAGTTGAATAATTTGTTGATGAACACAGTGCAAAACCAGCATTACAGTGACTTAAACCCTCAAGTATTAGTGGACACCAGACTTGGAATTTGATTTAATAATCAATATTTGCTGAGAACACGGGTTTTAACTAAATGTTAAAATCTAGAGAACAAAACTCAAAGTCTGTCAAAACAGATGGAAAGAAAGTAGAAACGAGTGAAACAAACCTAAAATGTCCAAACTACCACCAACTTTTGGTGAACTCAGGTAGAACAGAATATCTGCTTTCAGGGTCACAAGCTAGCATGTTTTATTGGAATCATTGAGAAGAAAGGAAAAGATTGACATATAAAATTTGAACATATTTATAGAGTATTATGGTGTTTTGACATATTTATATTTTCTGTAACATTTTAGTAAGAGTAAGCATATTAAATTTATCTACTAAACTTATAAAATCACAAGTACATGCCCTATAGGATTTGGTAAAACAAAAACAAAAATATAAAGTGATCCAATACTTGAGCAGCAAAAGCAAATTTTCTCTAGTATTATACATTTTAGACACAGGCCTCAAATATTAACTTCAATATTCCAAGAAAAACATAAGCACTCACATAAATATGCATTCATACACAGACACACACACACACACACACACACACACACTAAAAGTAGAGTACCATAATAAGAATATAAAAACACTATAACACAATATACTCAGGCTGGAAATAACAAATTTATCTAATAAACAACCAGTTATATAAATAGCATGTAAAATATATATATATATATGTATATATTCTTAAGTCTATACAAAATATTAAATATGTGTTGCTTGGTGAAGAAATTATTAAAACATTTTAAAAATTGAAATACAACTTCTAGATGCATGAAATATGGTAATTAACAATTCATTGTGTACATTAAAAGACTGATTTAAAACATAGTTCAAGAAGCTTTGATGACCTGGAACATGAGTTTGAAGAAACTATTGAGAAAGAAGACTAGGTAGATGGTGTGCTGGAGTAGGTGAAACAGATGCTACAAGTCATGAACCCACAGAGATTCATAATCAGTACCAGAAAGGAAAATTAGATGCATAGAGAGGAAATAATATTTGGAAAATATGGTGTAACACTTTATAGAATGAGTGAAAGACAAATGGCCCAACTATGGTGATAAATTAATAAAGATATAATAAAGAATTAATCATGCCCAGACAGATAACCAATAATTTTCTTTAAAATCTGTAAGAAAATAACCACAAGTGAATCAGAATCATTCCATCAGCTGACTTGCAGCAGCAGCAATGGGAGTCAGAATAAGAGGATTGATGTTTTCCGAGTGCTAAAGAAAAATAGGTGTTAACTAGAAGTATGCACCCAACAAAATTATATTTCAAAAGCTTAAAGTAGGAGAAATGAAGAAAGTTTACCCCCATGAAAGGGACTTACTGTTTCTGTGCATGTGTGTAGTCCATAGTAATTACAGTCTTCATGTGGAGCTGGCACAAGTGCGTAACACATCTCAAATCCTTGTTCACCCCTATCTTTCCCTTTCTCCATCTCGTGATCACCTTCACCTCTGAGAAGGGTCTATCTCCTTACTTTCTGTTTTCTGTCTTTTGTTTCTCCTCTGGGTTTCTCATGTAAGAGAAACAATGAGATATTTAAGCTTCTGCATTTGATTTATTTCATTTAATATTATGGCCTCAGGTTACAAACATTTTCCCACAAATGACTGAAGTTTGCCCTTCATTATGACAGAGTACTAGTCCATGGGGTGTAAAAACATTTTCTTTATCCATTCACCTGTTTATGAGCATCTGAACCATGTCCAAGATGATGTGTATATATATATATATATATATATATATATATATAATATTATATTATATTATATTGGCCATGTAATATACATAGTGTATATATTACCTTGGCCATGTCCAAGAAAAAAATAGATAACATATATTGTCTATATATAGTTTACATATTATAGTATGTGTGTTCTCTATATAGTATATATATATTATAGTATATATGCTACTATAAAGTATAATTATGTATTACAATATATAATACATATATATTATATATATAATCTGTAAATGGGATAGAGTGGAGGAAAAGTTGATAAGAAAAGAACTTCAGATGTGTTACATCCATGTCTCAAATTTCCACAAGGAATGGAAGCACTGTGTACCACACACATGCATTAATAAATTAAAATTTAAAAAAGAGAAATTGTAGCAGAATGAAAGAAAATTACCTCCTATTAGGAGAAAATATATGCTAGATCTATAAAAGAATGACCAATTTTGGTGATGCTTACAATTGGGACAGAATCAATGGGCTGATATAAGATGAAGTATTCTAAATTCCTTGTGTTATATATTGATGTGAATAGATTAAGGTGATGATTGACCTAGAGTGTAGTCCCATAAATTTTACATTCATCTTTCCAAGGCAGGTGTTAAGGGAGTAAAAATAAATACACACTTTCAAAACAAATAGGAGAACAAATGAAAATGGTAAACAAACAAATTTAAAACATAATAGTTGATTTAGAGGAGATCTGAAAATAAACATCAAAAGTGATCTACATTCAAAGTACAAATTAAGATAATGAAAAATACTAGCACATTAATAATCATATTAAGCATAATAAATGTCATTATAAGAAAATAGCAAACTGTCATTTTAATCTAGTATAGTCTTTTTCAGGTGTCATTTACAAAATGCAAGGGTACAAAAAATTGAAAGAAAAAACACAGAAAAAATATATCTTTCAAAGTCTAACCAAAATAAAGTTATGGTGAATTATGTTAATAGCAA
Source organism: Dasyprocta punctata (assembly GCA_004363535.1). NCBI lineage: Eukaryota > Metazoa > Chordata > Mammalia > Rodentia > Dasyproctidae > Dasyprocta > Dasyprocta punctata. The sequence goes on along the minus strand of RJWM01001688.1, from coordinate 86,992 downwards.
ATAACATTGACATTATAAAATTTATGTCATAAATACACATGTAGTGTTACTGTAATGATAATAGACTTAATTCAAGAAAATCAAAATGCATATTTAAATTCATTATCAAGTATTTGATTATATTTTGCAAAACTGATAAAAATCTAGAGACAAGTTTATAAATGTACCATCATATATGAGCTTCCAATATACCTTTCAATTTTTAAATTTATTTTTTAGTTTTCATTAGTACATGTTTACAGTACAAGCAATTGACAATCCTCTTGGGACATGGGTACATTTACACAGGGCCATTTGTTTCATTTTTTAATCTCCTTCCATTTCCCTCCTTCCCTCCTCCCCTAAATCCCTTTTCCCATTTTCATTCTGGTTTATTTTATTAATATTATCTCATGCTGAGGGCATGGATCATTTATAGTCTTTGAACTTACTAAGCTCCTTTACATGGCCCGTCCTTATTCTATTTATTTCTTCTCCCCTGCCCCCTTCACCTCGCCCTAGGTCTCCTGGACCCCTTCCCATTTGCAAGAGATTCATTCTCTTTGGATTAAATACAGAAAAAACTGAAAATACAATTAATGAGCACAGCATTACTTATTTATTAGTGCAACATGAACTTACTGAATTCATATCGTGCATATGCTACTTTTCTAATTGGTATATCTTTGGCATATTTAGTACAAAAACTTTGTAAAGACATGGTATCAAATGGAAAGATCCATACAATAAGCATAAATGATGATTGCATATAATTGAAAATAACACAGATTGAAAAAAGAAAATATAATTCAATTTTCACAAATTTAGTACTTAGAATTTAGAACCATATGACATTAAAATGGCATTTCATAATTAAAAGTTATTTCTTTAGGAAGTCTAACAAAGTAGCTAAACTTCTATTGAGGTTGATCTAAGAAAAAAATTAAAGAATGCTAAATTGTCTTGAGAATAATAATAAGTATGCATCTATTGAGTTTAATCAAGAGATAATATGAAAAGGACTTTATGAAACAGTGAATTAAGGAAAGTAAATTTGTTTCTAAATTTCTCCAAGGTGGGAAAAAAACCATTCTAAAGAGTTTTGAGCAGGAAGTTATCAAATTTCAAAGTAAAAGTTTTTAATTGTATGTAAAGTATTCCTGAGAGAAAAGGGAAGGAAAAATGCAACTCAATTCAATCTAGAAAGACAAACTTATAAAACCAGACAAAGGCAGTGTGATAAAGAAAAATCATAGGCTAACTTCAGTAATGAAAAAAATGTACAAAAATTTAAAGTACAGCATTTATGAAGTGAATCCATGAGTGTATCTCCAGTCATCAAACATGACCAATCTGGACTCATCACACTATTCAAGACAAGGGAAACCCAATCATTGCAATAGTTGCAAAAACATTTCGAAAACTTCAAAATCCAGTCTCGACACACTTATAGAAATCCCTCTCACGTCCTCATCTCAGTCCAGGAAGTTTTTATTGGTAATCCCATGGAAAAGTTATCGGAATTCTAGAGAGTTAATTCCAATCTACTACTTTCAGTGCAACCCACGGCAGGAATAAAGACACTAAGACATAATTATAATTATGGGGAGGCCAAGGGGTCCTAAGTCTGGCCAGGATGAAGCTTCATCAGAACAAAGGCCTCAGCTCAGGGCTTAACCTGGATTTTGTTAATTCATGAAGACGGGAGCGACTTGAGGATAAATTACTGTGAGAATGGTGGGAAATACACGAGTACTGTGAGCTGGGCGAGCTAGGAGGCCTGAAAACCCCTCTGCAATATGCAGAGAGAAGGATATGCAGAAAGGCCAATCTGCATAACACAATTGAGGTAACATTTACTGTTTAGGGGCAGTGCTTCGCTGTGAGGTGCAAACTTTCCTGCTCTGGGAAGTTTAACCTTGTATCTCTAGGCTGAACCCAGTTGACAGCCCTGGAGCGGTGGATCTACATCTCTCCAGCTCAACCCTATTTCAGTGGGAGTCACGGGGTGGGGAAATAGGGCCCCTAAGCCACCCCTGTTAACATTGCTTAGAGCTAGTTGAAGGTAAAAGGAAATGGCCTAGGCAGCTCTGTCCATATCAGTTCATGGAGATAGGGCCTGGTTTAGTCAAAATGGAGATAATTTCTTTTTATTCAAAGAAAGTCGCCTGGGTGGTCCTCCACAACACCACTCATAAAAAAATTTAAAAAATAAAAAAATTGTAGTAACAACTCATAACTTTGGGGTAGATGGAATTTCCTAATCGTGATAAAGTTTATACAATAAAGACATGCCATAAAATCCACTCTTAAAGATAGCATGGACAGTATTGTCTTTAAACTGAGTAACAAAATAAAGATACTCACTTTTAATGCTTTTTACTATGCAAAGATTCTGGCACAAAAGAAAAGAAAGCAAAAATTTATTGGTAGGTTAGCTGTTAACATCAGGAGTAACAAATATAAAAAAAAAATTGCTCTTTCCACATGAAAAACTGTTTACCAAAGAATTCTTAAAAGTATCCACAAGGAGAAAGAAAAGGCATGCACAGATTTTAATATAACTAAAATTTTCTGTATGTTCATCTATAGGAACAATGAACAATTTTGCTTATAAACTTCATTCTAAAGAGTAATTAGAATATGTTTTGTAAATAACAAGTGCAGTCAATGTTTGGATTGCAAGTAACTGTGTGTGTTTTGCAAGATGAGGAAACATTTCTAAGAAATTTTGACTTGATAAATAAGCAATGTCTTCCAGTATGTTTAACACATTAGGCTGAATGTTGTATAATCACAGTTGGTCTTTCTCTGTCTCTCTCTCTCTGTCTCTCTCTGTCTCTCTCTCTGTGTCTTTCTCTCTGTCTCTGTCTCTCTCTGTCTCTGTCTCTGTCTCTGTTTCTCTCTCCTTTCATATTCTTGTCCTTTGGATTACTAGCAGAACAAATTATTCTTGCAAACCAAGATATTTATTTGTATTACATACAAAATAGAAGAAACTAAAATTAAATACTGTTGCCCAAAGTCAAAAAAGTAATGGCACTTGAGAAAATTACTCAAAGTTTACATGAGAATGACTGCTTAGGTTCTCATAAAGTTGTTTCTTGGTCTGAGAGCTGATATTTAGGTTAGTGAAATTTAATATGTTCAGTTAAGATTTTTGCATTTTTAAATAAAATTATTATGCTCAAAGGAAAACATAAACTTGGGAATTATTTTCATATGTTAAATTATTAGTAAAGCTATATAGGAAATAATAGTTTATTTAAAGAATTTAAGAGCTAAACAATGGAAAGATGAAGATGAAAAAATATTTCTGCATAGAATAATCTTAATCCTAGGTAGAATAAGTCAATTCCAAGAAGTTGAGTTTGTTAATACAATTACTGAAAATAAAGTTCACTTGGAAAAACTGAAATCCAAGCAAATATCAAGGTAATTTTATTTATTTATTTGTTTATTTATTTATTTGTGGCACCAGGGATTGAACTCACAACCTTGCACCTGCCAGACAGGTGCTTAAGTCACTGCCAAACTCCTGGCCCTAATTTTTTTGAGGCAGGGTTGCACTATGTAACTCAGGCCAACTTTGTGCTCGTGTTGTAGCCCAAGCCGGCCTCAAACTCACAACGCTCCTCCTACCTCAGCCTCCTGAGTGCTGCGATTAAAGATGTGAGCCACCACACCCAGCTACCAAGATAATTTTAAAAAGGAAATGAAATATATAAAAAGAAATAAATGAAATTCACTTATACCAAAATCAGTTTCATATAGGTTAATGAAACTCTTGGCTGGAGCAAACTAAGCTTTTGAATTTTTAGAAAAAGATCAAGAATGGTTTTGTTTCATTTTTTCCCCCATGATGGAGATTGAACTCTGGACCTCATGGCTTTGTGGAAGTCCTCTATCACTGAGATACAACATTAGCTGAAAGAGTCCTTTTGTTCAAAACGTAAAAACTAGACATATGTTGAGGACATATAATCATTTATGGATAAAAAAGAGGTTTCCAAAGACCCTGTTACTGTACTCTTTTTTTAAGGGAAATTTTAAATGTATCAAGTATTCAATTTGTGATTTTTAGACTATCAGTACGCTTAAGTATTTTGTAGTGTGTATGATACATTTAATGATAAAATAGATTTAAAAACATAACTAGTAGGGCAATTGGCAGGTAGACACAGCTGAAAAACAAATTAGTGACCTGAAAAAATTGAATTCAGCACATTTTCTAAGCTTAGCACAAAAAGTATTGGAATTATATTTCAGGGTATGGAAGGACATTTTAAGCCATAAAACATACAGAAATCCCAGTATCCTTGTATTTGGTATTCCAGAAATAAAAAATAAAGAGAAATGTGCAGCTTTTTAAAGATTACATGAATACACAAAGAAATAGGTCATATGGGTGAGATGTCTGGGGGTGGGCAGTTCTGTCCCACCATATGCCCACTTTGTGAGTTCACAGGTTTTCCTCACCTTGGACCCATCTCACCTTGTGGTTTTGCTCTATAAAAGTCCCTAGAAAAGACAAAGTCTTTGGCAACCCACTTGGAACCCCTTCTGTCTCTCTCCCAGACAGAAACTTTTTTCTCCCAATAAATATATTATGCTCTTAACCTCCCTTGCTCCTAAAATTCATTCTTCAATTTTAGAGAACACGAACCCACACTGGACATCTAGAAGGTCATGAGTTTCATTCACCTGTATCAGTTCCAGGTAGATAATTTAAGAGCCAGTGTTCAGTTCAATGTCTCTTGCTCTATTAACAAAATTACTTCTATTTTATATAAATAGAAACTGTTTTGATAACTGGTTCCCAGCATGGGCATGAGTGTCACACAAAGTTCACAATCGCCTCATGCATGAATGCAACACTTTTGTTGATTTTAACTACTGAGGTCTGTAACTTGTTTGGTATTTACTGCAAAGTGAAATAGCCCTGATGGAATATGTTGATCAGTGTGTAGAAGCAATGAGTGTCAACCTCTCCTGAGCAAAACCACTTAAGACATGGGGCACTAACAAGATGAAGATTTGGAGGTGGCCCCATAAACTTTGTATCAGAGGCTGGGAGTACAGGGAACCCTGTTCTGACTCAGTGAAATGTTTAGTAATAGCATTGCCTATGGATTTTGGAGGTAGATTATCCAGTTAATGAAATTTTAGGTCTAAGGAGAGATTTTGTTGCACTGAATGTTGTCCTGTTGTTATGGTTTATGCATTGTGTCAACTTGAGAAGTCTAGAAGCTTAATTAAGTAACTCAGCAGCTCTACATCCTGGGGTGTAGAGCACAAGCAATTATCTGTTCATTGTGTCAATTTGAGAAGGTCAAAAGTTTAACTGAGAGACTCAGCTGGGAGCCAGTGTTCTTACTTTATAAATATCCTCATCCTGTGCAAAGTAAGGCAAGGAGATTTGTGAATGCTACACCCACCCTGGGTGGTAAGGGAGAAGAAGAGGCTTGCTCTTGCCCCTTTTTACTCTGGCTGCTTTTGCTTTGTTGCTGCCTTGAAGTGTTACTCCAATGCCATCCACCCTGCCTTGGAGACAGCTGATTATGGACGGAAGCCTCCAGAAACTGTAAGATAAATAACCCTAAGATAAATAAACCGCCCCTAATTTTGGGTGTCAAGTGTTTTGTCTCAGCAATGAGGGAAAAATAACCAAGACATAATTTGGTACCAGAAGTGGGGTCATTGCTGTGACTATTCCTGACCATGTGGTTCAAGAGCCTTTGGAAAGGGCTTGGGGCAAGAGTTTGGAAAGGTTTGGAGATGTCACCTGAAAGAGTAGCCCTGTAACACCTTAGTCTCTTCTGTATGGGAGATTCTGGTCAGAGCCCAGGAGATCAGAAGGCTGATAGAAAGCCTGCAGGTGAAGCCTAGACTCGGGAGGTTTCTTCTGGGAAGAAGGACTGCATTGGTTGTTGGACTCCAGATGATGTGTGTTACAACTTGGCAGAAAGTTTGTCTGCATTCTGCCTGTGCTCAGAGACTTTGCCTGAGACTGAGATCAAGGGCGGAGGACTGATTAGTCTTAAAAAAGAAACTGCAAGGCAGTCAAATGTTGAAACAGTGGCCTGGCTACTGTTGGGGGCTCTTAGCCAGATTTATGTTGGGAATCAAGAACAAAGAGCCGAGCATAGTGATTTAAAACCTTGTGAGTTTGGCCATGAAGCTGTGGACTATAAAGATCGAGCTGAAACCTTGATTGCTGAGAGGGAACAAAGGAATAAAAAAGATGGCCTGGGGGCATCCCGGGAAGCAGTGGGTCTCCGCCCTTTGCAGCCTGAAGTTGGCAAAGGTGAAAGAGTTTGCTTGGAGGAAAAAGCTGCAGAGCGCCTTGTTCCAGAGTGGTGACAGAGGCTTCAGGAGGGTCCAGAATGGCAGAAGCCACAGCAGATTCCAGAATGGAGACAGCATAATCTGTTCCTCAGAATCAGGTTCAGAGTACCCAGTGATCCAGGCACTTGACCCCTACAGCCAAGAGAGAGGAGAGCCTGGCTACTGTTCCAGCTGGCAGCAGACCTTGGTATTATCCACATGGTGCAAAGGTTCTGGGATTAAAAAGGCTCAATTTCAGAAGACCTCGGAGACCAGACAGTGTCCCCTTGAGAGGGCAATGTGTAAAGCTGTGAGTGTGAAGCCAAAAGTGCAACAGAGAACTCATAAGTTTGGAAAAGCCAGGAACGTGGATCATCTAAGGAAACTTGCAATGAGGGAGCAAAGTCAGTCCAAGAGAGAAGCTGTGGGAGCTAAAACCACCAGAAGTGCCATGGGGGTGGAACCACACAAGCCCTTTGGACCTCACAATTTGCCACAGATTGTCTCAAAATGTTCACATGGAACTACAGGACTTAATGTTTGCATTGCTGCATTTTGGTCTTGCTTTGGTTCCAATGCTTTGTATTACCCTGTTTGTAACTTTTGGAATGGCAATGTTTACCTTGTGCCTTTATATGTTGGAACTGTTTAAAGGAAGTATTTAACATCGTTTTCATTTGTACAGGGGGTTACAGTTAAGAGTTTGCCACAGATCTCAGAGGAGATATAGGACTTGAACTTTTCAGCAATGCTGAAACTGTTAGGACTTTGGCAACTCTTGCAGATGGACTAAATGCCTTTTGCATAAAGGGATGTGCATGAATCTTGGAGGTCCAATGACAAATTACTGTTTCTAATGTAATATAATGTTGATAGACTTTGTGCTGGTTCTTAAGGGTTGTTAAGATGTGTTATAATATTCAAGTTACAAAATGTTAAGAATAAGCATGCCTTTGTATCTGGAGACTGATTTAAAATGTGTCTGGTTGCTAAGTTGACAAGGGGTGGGTTGTTATGGTTTATACATTGTGTCAACTTGAGAAGACTAGAAGCTTAATTAAGTAACTCAGCAGCTCTACATCCTGGGGTGTAGAGCACAAGCAGTTACCTGTTCATTGTGTCCAAGGTCAGAAGTTTAACTGAGAGACTCAGTAGGGAGCCAGAGTTCTTACTTTGTAAACATCCTCATCCTGTGCAAAGGAAGGTGAGGAGATTTGTGAATGCTACACCCACCCTGGGTGGGGTGGTCCTGTGTACAATACAAGGGAGAAGAGGCTTGCTCTTGCCCCTTTTTACTCTGGCTGCTCTTGCTTGGCTGCTGCCTTGAAGTGCTGCCCTGGTGCCATGCCACCCTGCCTTGGAGCCATCTGATTGTGGACTGAAACCTCCAGAAACTGTAAGATAAAAAACCCTTTCCTTCCCTAATTTTCAGTGTCAGGTTTTTTGTCTCAGCAGTGAGGGAAAAGTAACCAAGACACCTGTCTTTTTCTTTTTTCCTGACTGCATTTAGCAAGGCACTGAGGAAATGAGCAGACCTCAAAACAGCAAAATAAAAACAAACAGACAAAGAAAAGAAAAAGGCAATTTGTAAACCGTAGTGACAGAGACTAGAGTCCACAAATCCACCTACTTTAACATGGAAATTAGTAACTCAAACTCACAAAAGTAAAAGCTAAAATTGAAAAATACTATAAGAAATTATAACTGTTTGAAATTTAGCCTGTCACTCTAAGTACTGCTGTGATACTCACTGTTACAACTATGATTGCTTTAAATAAGGATTTGTGGTGAATAACTCTAATCATTTAGGAAGGTGGACTCAAGGGAATATACTTTCCCTCATTCAAATCAGGTAAGCACAAAATATCCTCAGCTCATTAAACAAGGTAAAGCATGTGGCTGACAAGCAAAGATGCCTAGGTATGCCAGCACTCATACAGAACTCACTGGCATCAAATAGCTGTGAATATTTATGTTTTCCAAAGCCTTTCACTGCTTAATAAACTTCAACCTGGTGGAGGAAATAAATCTGCAATTGTAAGAGAATAATTGTTTTAGATGTTGGTGTCAAATTAGGTGGGGGTAAGATGAACCTTGACCTTGCTGCTCAGCCTCAAGGAAGGCATAGATCCAGAACCTCACTACAAATGTTCTGCCCTGCAAGCTAATGACAAAGAGAATGAAGCCAGACATGGAGGAGAACAATGAGAACTTCCTCCAGGGACCTCAGAAATACCTTCCTTGAAGCTTAGGAAATGCTTAACTCCACTGTCTATTGTATAGATCCAGTTTTTCCTTTTTTGAGCAAGACTGTTTAGTGTTTTTTTTAATGGATATCACATCTATTTCACATTAAATATTAAGGACACAGGGAGAAACAACTTCTCTTTCACTTATCAAAGTGGTCTAAGAACTAAAGTAAATTTCTTATGCATCACAACCACAGTTGCTGGAATTACTACAAGGAGCAATCAGGGCTTCTGGACATGGCACTGATAATAGAAATAGAAAAGACTATTGCATGCTCGAACTCAGGATGGGGATGAAGGCATCTATGTGAAGAAGGATAAGGAAATACTTCATATATATTTCACCAAATTTTTATATCTTTTTTCAAACACACATAGAATTATGTTTGTCAAGACCTGTTTTGAAATGTGAAGTCTTTGGTCATCTTAAATTGGTTCTCAACAAACCTAGATGGTGTGTGTTGCTTTGTTCAGAAGCTTTAAAATCTGTGCGTAATGAAGGCAACGCCTTTATTTTTCCTGCTTTGGCAACTGCAGACAAGGCCCCAGAAATATTTCACTTTTCAATGCTCCCTACTCATACAGAGTAGCTATCTATCATCTCTCTCGTTCCACTTTTTTCTCTACCTTCAAATAAAGCACCATCTCTTAGTTTAAATTCAGCTTCTTTAATTCTTTACTGACTCTGGGTTTACAATAATTAGCAGGAGCAGTGACTTGCAGTTCATATGTGAATTTTACAGTTTGAGAATGTAAAAGGGAACAGGCAAAGAAAACAAGTGTCAATAGTATGTCAATAGTAATACATTGAATGAGTTGATTTGACATAGTTCTCTACTTTGGTCTTCATAGAAGACCCTTACAGATAGAAACAAGGACATGTCTATATATCAACTCCAAAAAAAAAAAAAAAAAGTCATAGACCATTGGGAAGAAATACATGTTCCATTCAAAGGCATGCTTATTATTGACTTTCTCATAGAGTTTAGTTTGTGTGGAATGCTGTAGCACTTAATACATGCTAGTGAAACAGTTAATGTGCAAATTCAAGCTTTTTTTCTCAACAATTTGAAGAATAACACTGTAGACAAAAGGAGGAAGTTTGGACAGGGTTTAGTTGAATTAGTAAGAACTTCTTGGTGGATTCCAAAAGTGGAATTGTCACTGTGCTTTCTTTGCTTTGGTCTTACATAGAAAAGCAGAGTGTGAAAGTCAGTTGCTCCACTCATTTGAAAGACACAGAGTTAAAAAGAAACCAGCTATTTCACCTTTCTAATGTTTCTCAAAGTGCTGTATAGAGTAGAGAGAAGCATTCTACTAAACTAGCCTACACCATATAAAAGCCTTCTTCTTGGGAGGAAAGGCTTTATGTCTTCACTCTGATTCTGACTTTTAATCCTTTTCTTTTCTGTTTTCTGTTTCTAAGATTATCTGCATGGCTCCAACCACCTCTTATGTGAATGTGTGCTACTTTTTGTACTTCTGTAGCCTATTTTAGGCTATCCTTACTGATAAACTAACTAAATTGCCTATTTTACTCTATTCCATTGTATGGCACTCCCCCCTCCATAAAGAAGCATTTCAAACTTCCCTTAGGCCAGCCACATAGGCAAAAGGCTGAATCTAGCTGCTTTCTGTCAAAGGGGTTACTGTAGGGAGCTGGTAGTCAGTGATTTTCTCCAGAATGTTAATCTAAGGATCTCGCAATAAAGATCTTTTTGGGGAAGTTGGCAGAGTTTATTTAAGTGGAACCCAGTAAAAAGTGTCCAGCATATACATGTTTGAGTTGATCTCTGTGATCATTTGGAATTGGAAAACCTCTAGATTAGAAGACAGAAATGAGTAGATGATGTCATCTGTCTGGGTGGGTCATGGTCTTGCTTGACCACATGCCTTTCTTTAGAAGCATGAGAGACATTTCCTTCATCAATGACGCCCCTTTTAACACAATATACACTGACCGAGTCCTGTCTGCTGGAGTTAATCTCCTTGCTCAGGAGGTTGCATGAGCTGTAGGATTCTTTTACTGGAGTCGCCTCATACCCTGGACCAGACATAGTGAACCTATGGAGTGCATGCCACAGAGGGCCGTTTGTCACCTTTGAAACCTCTAAAAGGTTCATCATCACTGCCTTAGACCTTGGTTCACCTTGAAAGGCTCAGGTTAGAATATTGGCTGTCCTCTTACTCAAGTTATCTTCCTTAGATCGAGTTTCCATGGCTCAGTTGTTGAACACCCTGGTTAGTTATAACATTATCCAGCTGGGAGCAGTACATTTAGCTATCAGAATTTTACCTGGATATTAACCACTTTGAAATATAAAGTATGACAAGAGGACTATTATTTCACTTAACAATCATGGTTGTATTAGGAGTTAAATTCCAGTAGAATATTAACTGGTAACAGTCATAAAGTTTTACAGGGAAAATATAAAATCAAGATTAATGATATATTTAGCATTACAATTGTGATAATATTATTATAGTTAAAACATTAGTTTTTAAATTGTCTAAAAAATATCTAAATTTTTATTTTACCATTTGTTGCTTCTAATTATGAATTATTAAATGACATACATAAACTCTTATTTAAATGCCATCTATTTACTAAATTAATTGCCTTTAAAATAAAATATTCTTGTTTACAGAGGCACTTTATAGGTTATTAATGATTCATTTCTAATTAGAAGAGTAGCATTTTCTGGACTTTGTAGAATTTAGTTACATCTGAATCTTATAATAAAGTTATATAACAAACACATACACATAAACGTGAAAAAGTTTACTTTCATAAAACACTTTAGGTTGGAAATCATACATATTATAATATGTTTGTTTTAAGTACTATATCTTTGAAGTTCTGTGTACTTGGAAAACAGAAGTATGTTTAATATACCTTGAGGTTAGCACTAATGAGCATCACAGCTATGCAGAAATCTTTACATAAATTTATTTGTGTTTACTCTTAAGGCAAAATTTAGATTCCTTCAGCAGTTTTAGAGCATGTAACTACTTACAAGAATTAAAAGACATCTTTTCATCCTCTTTACTTTTCCTCCTTTCTCCTCCCTCTATCTTTTGATCCCTCTTCCCACTTATAAAACTTTACTTTCCTATTTCTTATCATCTATATATTACTTTGCTCCTCATTTATACTTTGGGTTTGGGTTCCTTAAGTAACAAAAACTACTACAATTAGAAACATTGGATGTGAGTCCCTCCCTTCCCTTCATTCAGCTGTAAATGATGTGACCCAATGATCATCTAGCTTTAAATTTAGAACCACCATAATGACAGTTTAGGAGGTCATGCAGATTGCTTTAGAGGCAGAGAGATAGTGTGAGGTGTCTTGGGTCAGTGGTATAGACCCTATAAATACTGGAGGCCTGAGTTATTGAGTCCCTTTTTTTCTCTTTCACACTAGAGTCTTTTCTTTCCCCTTCACGCTAGCACTCCTTTTTTCCTTCGTACTAAGTCTTCCCTTCCCAGAAGAGGAAAAGTATCCCTCCTAAACCTCCCTCCACTGCTTCTGCTGGATCCAGTGAATGGGAGTCTGCTCTGGCTGACTCATCTCCTGTGGGTCCCAAAACCCTGCCTAGAGCTATTGCTTCCTGGGGTAGCTTGCTGATACTGCTTTGTTTTCCTTTTTACTCAGTTTTGCTTCCATTGTCATAACTATGATTTAAATTTATTCTGCTAATTATAAGGGTATTGTGCCTGACTTTTATTTTGAGATTCTGTCAGCATATGTATATATTTTATGGCTTCGACTACTGAGTAAATGGGTCTCATTCTCTTTTAATCAACTAAGGGACATTCATCCAGTAACGTATCCCACTTAGGGGCTCTTCAAACAGAAGATAAACTGTGTTTTTACAAGAAATACAATGGGTGCTAGGAAGTAACATTGGTATATTCTTGGGACTGGAGGCATCCATTCCCAAGTAATTTAGCCTAATCACTTTAAACTTCTGATGATTTTAAAGGAATGTAGACTAGCTAGGTAATAAAACCCTTGTGGGGTGTAAAAGGAGTTCGGCCTAAACTGATAATAAAGTCCCTGGCAGGGAGGGGTGGAGGTGTATGCAGAGGGTTAAAAGGTTAGGGAGGGGTTAAAAGGAAATGCATCCTTGCCAGGTTAGACTACTGAAAGGATGGGAAGCTGGACTAGTTTAAACCCCTCAGAGGCTAAACCTTGATCTTAATTTTTGCTTCTATTTACAGTTGGGAATAATCTCATTTATTCCTCCTGAATCTTTGCTCAAATGTCCTCTAATAATCATCCAACTGTGACATCCTTTGGGCCTCAGGAAGGGCTTGAGTGGGTCTGTAATACAGAGGGCAGAGAAGCTAAACAAAAGTTATACACTGAGGCCATTTTAGCTGGTGTATGGCAAGAAATGCCCAGACCTGTAAACTACAGCAGCATCTGGTCTACTAAGTCATGGACCCAATGAGAACCTGGTAGCTTTTCAGTTTCAGTTTGAAGAGGCCCTCTGTAAACACACTAATTTAGACTCTGAATCTAGAGAAAATCATATTATCCTAAGGTGGTACTTTATAGTCTGTCAACTCTACGTAGTTTTTAAAAAGCTCAAAAAACTCCAGCTAGGCCTGCAAACAAAAATAAGCCAATTGGTCAAAGAAGTTTATTTAGCATTCAATAGATGAAGTAGAGGACAAATACCTGGATGAGAAAAGGTGAAAAAAATAAATTTTTTTTTTTTTTTTTTTTTTTTTTTTTTTGCAGCACCGGGGATTGAACTCACAACCTTGCGCTTGCCAGGGCAGGCACTTAAGGCACTGAGCCAAACTCCCAGCCCTGGTTTTTTTTTTTTTTGAGGCAGGGTCGCACTATGTAGCTCAGGCCGGCCTTGCACTCGCGTTGTAGCCCAAGCCGAAAAATAAAAATTTAAAAAATTATACTTTAAAGAAAAACTGCAACCTCAGAACACAAACCCAGTTTATTATTGTTTTATTCTCCCATAAAGCAAATGTGGGCAATTCCTTTAAGGTATAGATGGGATACCCATTCCCTTTTACTTACAAATGGTCCTTTTCCATTCATGAAGGGACCTCACTTTTTGCAATTCACCTAGGAACAGACTGTAATGTCTCATGGGGTGGGCCATCTTCTCCCACCAACTAAGACTAAGACTGTAGATAATCAAATTTCACAGACTTCCACCTCCCAAAATACCTAAAGTTACCCAGTTCCCAGTTGTGTTATGCCTCATTTATTTGAGGACCCACATTCTACTCTTGAATGCATCCTATACCTACCTCTAATAAATCTTTCTCATGCCTCTTTTACTGAGATGATCTAAAAATTCTTTTTCCATGACTAGAATCAATGAACCTGCATACTTATTTTAAATGGATTGATTAAATTCCTTATTTCAGTCTAGGGGACCCTCAGACCCAGCCTGTGGTAGAACTGTCAAGAAAATATCACGTAATCCAAAATCTCAACCTATTAACCCCTTATTTTATCATTCAGATACAGGGAATAGGTAGTTGGATTCAGTTCCCCAAGGTAAAACTCAAACTGATAGAGACACGAGGAGACAAAGAAGGACCACAAACTTCATATTCCTGTGACAATCTCAAGTTCCTTTTCAGGAAGGAAAACATCAACCACTCTGGTAAACCAGATGGATAAAACAGTTTTTCTCATTCTAAGTAGATTGTGTGAACAGTCTTGCCACTGTCTTGTTTACTATACTTGCTAAAATAATAGTTGTACCTTATTCATAAAAAGGGCCATGGCAAAATATACCCAAGGGCACTCTTGCTTATAAACAGTTGGCTTATATATGCTTGTTCAGTTGTCTGTCCAATCTGTGCAAATTAGTTGTTGCAATATCTATGGCTGTTCTGTTTAAGCTCAGTGTCTTTTTTCTCCTTTTTTTTTTTTTTTTTTTTTTTTTTTTTTTTTTTTTTTTTTTTTTTTTTTTTTTTTTTTTTTTTTTTTTTTTTTTTTTTTTTTTTTTTTTTTTTTTTGTTTTTTGCCTTTCTCAGGATTTCCATGGAAAACTGTTTATGTAGGTTAAAATATTTATGGTTACAGTTTAAGTTAGATCATAGGTAAAATAAGTGCTATTAAAGTTAAGTACATGCTTCCATCTGAGTTGCCAGGCAATCAAGATGATGTCAAGACTGGTTTTATAAATGTAATTCCTTGTGTTCTATACAGTAACTAGGGAGTCTTTTAGTGATCTAAAATACTGTGTTAATTTTAATGACCCCATTCTTGTAGGTCATCTAAAAACAAAATATTCTGTTAAAATAACTAAATGGGGATCCCTTTGGTTTGAGAAAACTGCTGGACAAGATTCTCCTTGGTCAATAAAGGAGCAGCTGCCTAGAAACATTTATTGCAGTCTTTATTCACTAATGAAACTTCCAATAATTTTCATAATCTTATGGGAGACACACCCTAATAAACATTGCTCAACATATTATTGTAATATGTTTGCATTGGTTATCATCAAAAGTTTTAAATTTTCTGTGGGTAAAACAAGAAGGTTTTCTTATTTAAAGATGCTCTTGGTACAAAACTAAATTAAGAGACAAACATTTCCATATAGCTGTAACACTCATTATTCCCAATGTCTTGGTGTATTTATGCCATCTGGGTGTATAGGTCTTCACTGGTGTAAAACTGGTTGTTTATGGTGGTAAACTTTTTTTTAGAATCAAATATTTACCTTTCTCTTGCTTGTGTTCAAACTACTTGTGATAAGAAATGCATGAAACCAATCACCAAATGATAATTTAAAAAAAAGTTTACGTAATGTGTATGTTATGTAGGTGTCATTACACTTAGAGATGCTCAGGCACCGAGCAGTCCATACAATGTCACACACTAAAAATTAGAGGCTAGATATTATAAACCTCTACAGTACATTTATAGATAGGTGCATTATTTTTTAATAGCATCCTATTGCAGGATAACAAATTAGATGAGAGTTTCTTTGTGTTATTTATTGTCTTGTAATAGGATAAAAATGATTGACTAAAAAGGCTATTCTATGCTAAGATGAATATTTAAGTATGTTTCAAAGATAATAGTATCATCATGATTGTCATACTAAAATGATATGTGTGGCACTTGATCTCGTTTTCTCTGTAAAACTTTATGATTGTTATCAGTTAACATCCTGCAAGAATTCAACTTCTAAAATAATCACAATTGGTAATAAAATAACAGTCCTTTGGCTATACTTTGTATTTCAAATTAGTTGATATGTAGATGGAGTTCTAATAGTAAAGGTCATTGCTCCCATTTTAATACTGGTGTCATTGACCTTCTGGAGGTTCAACAACACAGGCTTGGAGACCCAAGTTAGAAGGTAGCAGGCTTAAGAGACAGCCAATACTTTGGCCTCAGCCCTCCAAGATCAACAAGGACCTAGGACATCAGAAAACCTCCCCATAGGACCCTACAGCTATGGTGAGTCACCCAAATCCCTAAACAAGGGGATTGTTGGAAGAGGAACCAGCCAATACACAGTGTGCCAAAAAGGAAAGTCATCAAGAAGGAAAAGTCTTTTATGCTGTCACAGGAAGCCACGTTGTCAATCAAGATAGTAACTCATCCCAGAGGCTGACACTGCTGGAGGAGTAGAGAAGCTCTAGACATGGTTCCAAAAGCAATGGCTGTGGAGACATAATTGACCTTGATAGATGGCAAAGGATAAATTTTGGTTGATGTATGTCTTTCTTTATGGTTATGGTTGCCCACGGGAGTATAACCAAAGGTATGAAAAAGTAATGGCAGTGTAAGTTAAACAAAAAAGGGGCTCCAATCACTTCCCCTTGCTGACACTTTGTAGCTGCATCTGTGGACAGGTCTAGGAGCCAGCGGGTTACAAGTGCTACCCCAAACCCTTAAGGACAGTATCTGACATGGTTCCTTCCCCAATCTGCCTTTCCATTCTAGTGCTCATGCTTTGGTCATATGTTTCTCAATCTCTTGGTAAAGGCTGTTTTGTCTCACCTAGAGACTGCCAAACCCCGGGTGATCATACTGACGAAATCTACTGTAAAGTCTTGGTTACCATAATTCAGTATCAGAACCTGCTTCCACATCCATGTTCCATCAAGAAATCTTCCGAAGATAGGGTCAGCTCCCATGAACTCCTCGAACAGTCAGGGCAAGAGTACTTTGGTCCCTGAGGAGATAGGGCCAACATCCCTATCTAGCCAGAAGTAGCTGCAGAAGACAACTTCCTTCAGCTCCACTCAAAGATGTTTGGGGATCAAGGGCCTTAGAGGAGAATAGTACAGTTTACAGTCTGAACAAATGAGCTGAGCCACTCCCTTACCCTCATTCAACTGTAAATGGCACACTACCCTAATAATTATTCAGTTTTTAAATTTAGGGCCATCTGAATAATTACCCAGGCTTAAATTCAGGACCAATCTAATGATTAATTCAGCTTAAGCTTAGGAGATTGCAGAGACTGTTGACATCAGAGAGAGAGAAAGAGAGAGAGAGAGAAAGAAAGAAAGAGAGCGAGACAGACAGAGACAGTGGGAGGACCTTGGATCAGTGGTGTCTGACTATAAATACTGAAAGTCCATGTTATCAAGACTCCTTTTTTTCCATTTTACCCTCAAGTCCTTGTATTTCCACTTCACACTCAAGTGCCTTTTCCTTATCCCTCCTACCCTTACCTTCTCCCTGTTCTTGCTACTCTTCTGTGATCTGCAGTACATGTAGTACTTACATTCCATGAGGTATATGCTTGGCAATTCTTTCCTTGTTGTGCGCAAGAACCTGGATTATTTTGGGGTCACTCATCTGTGAAGAAACATGTTACATTTAAGCTTGCATGTCTGTTTTGTTTCACTCAACATTATTGTCTTAAGGTGCATGCTTTTCTTATAAGTGAGTCATTATTCTTTCTTCATGGCAGCTGTTCTCCCCTAAAATTGTGAGAACAGGGAGCAAAGCATGATAGAGAAGAGAAGCGTGGGGTCACAACGTACACCACACTGTAGGCCACACGCATGACGCTTAAGCCCTCTGCTCTGCAGCTGGGCTAATAACAGGCTTTCTGGCTGCTCTTTAGTAACAAAGTATCCTCAGTGAGCAGCTAAAACTCAGAAAGAGAAGAAAAGGGGGTACAGGCCATGCATTTCTCTTCCCCTTTCCCACACAGTGGGAAAAGCAAGAAACAACTCTCGGACCGCCATGCGAAGAGTCCCCTGAGGTCCCCAGCCTATGGAAGACAGACAAAGAAGAAAAGGAAGCAAACATGCACTTTTGAAGTGCCTAGAAGCAAACAGCAATATGCCCAAAGCCCCTTACCTCTGTGCTTGCTGGCTAAACCAGGTTTTGGGTGCTGGACTTTCCTTTTGGGGGTGATTCCTAGGTTCACTCTGGGTGCAGTTTCTGGGGGTGATTTCTAGGTTCTCTCTGGGTGTGGCTTCTGGGGATGATATCTAGGTTCTTCTGAGCAAAGAATTGGTCAAGATGAGCACAGATAGTAGCAACATTTTATTAAAGGTAGGAAGAAAAGCAAGCTGTGCAGAGTGATTATTGGGCTCAGTAAAAGTAGGAAAAGAAAACACAACCTAGAGTGTGAGGGTGGCCACAGCGACAGAGTCAACACTGTGACAAAAGTGCAGTGTCGACTGCAATTTATGTCAGGTCTAGGCCGCCCCGTGGAAAACCTGCTCAAGTTCCCATGAGAAGTTCATACACAGGGCAACTGGAGCTGTTCTGTGCACGCGTCCTGGGATTTTTTAATCAACAGGTCCCCAGCCAGCTTTGCCATGCCCTAACCTCCTCTCACATGACTATTATTTCAGACTTGTACCAGTAGCTTCAAAAACAATGATACTGAGATCTATACATATATTTTAGAGAAGGTGGGTTAGGACTCTTGGAGGAATGATAGACTTTGTAACAAAGTGTTATTGATGTCTTACGAGACTGACTACAGAGAGTTGGATGCTCTCAGCTGGAATCCACTTGCTGTTGAATGGCTTTGACAGGAGTTCAATTGTTTAGGGTTTTAATCTTTTTTATTGCTAATGGGCTGCCACACTCTAAGTGTAAAATTATATCTATAATATAGAATGAAAGTTCCAATTGTTTAAAAGGTAATTTATGTGCACATAGAGTATCTATAACAGCTTCTTCCAAGAGAATATATCCATTAAGTTTGGTTACTATGATTTAATCTTTGTGATTACTTAATGAAAATTTTGTGGCATCCCAAGGAGCCCTCACAGAATTCTCATTGTAGAGGAGCCTCCACTCACAACAGAGTATTATCAAGAGATTTATCCCAAGGCAAATGGAAAAAAATGTTTACCTCTTAGTTTAATTCTTACAAGAGAAGACTATAGAGTTAGACTACTTCGACTATAACCTAAATTTTGTTATTCCTTATCTCTATAACTTAGAGCAAGTTACATAACCTGTCTGTAGCTCTGTTTCTGAATGCATAAAATGGTGTATAGTAAAGCATAAAGATAGGTTAAAAAGAATCAGAAAGGTGTTTTAAAACTTTGCAGCTTTAGGACACAAAAGTTATTCAAGCTTTTCCTCTTCCAGAAAAATCAAAGGCCCTTAAAGTTTCATAAAGCATGGGTCTGTGCTTTTTACCTGTAAATGGGCTTGACCATCAATTTTTATCTGTAAATCAGCCTTTTTACCCGTGAATTGACTATGGTTTTTTCTTATAAAATGAACCCTTTATGGTGACTGGGTCATTCTTTTCTTTCCTGGAATAGACTACTGCTCTATTACCTATGATCTTGATCACTTATCCTTCCCCTATAGAAAGAGCTACCACCTTTCATCTGTCAGTTGAATCCCCTCCTTCCACAGATTCACAAGATCTACAGATTTCCACCTCTGAGCCACTATAAATAAATACAGCTGGAATCTACACTGTCCCTTTTGAGGACCCACACTCTATATTTTTTTTTAGTGTTCCTTTTTAAATTTTTGCCTAATAAATCTATGTATGCCTCTTACAGGCAGGTCCAAAAAATTATTTTTCTAGGATGAAAGTCAGTGAACCGACATGCTGATCATTGTGGGGGAGTCAAGGTTCCCCATCTCTGCTTTGGGGAGCCTCCCCAGACTCTCTCTGGTGACATAAAATGCTAACAACAATCATATCTGCAATAAAATAACTCATAATGAAATACCAACCTCACTCAAACCAGTAAAGTATAAAACATTCTGAAGGAAAATAATTTCTGGAGCTCTCAACCTGCACCAAGCACTCATTGCATGCAAGAGAAAAGAAATTCATTTTTAGGGATGTCAGGTCTCAAGAATTTTGAGGAAGATAGGGACAGATTTGCTTCCCTGAAGTAAGGCCAAAGAAAGGAAGAAACAGAACAAAATAAAAGAATATGACTTGGTAAACAAGGGATTTATCTTGCAAGAAAATCCCCATAAGGTAGGTACAAGGATACACCAGGGAAATTAGTGTTTTATAGAGCGGAGGATTCAGATCACTGAAGGATGTCAGGAGAGCCAAGAAGCAGTGGGGGTGGGGGGAGCAAGTGTGCTTTATAGATTTGCTGCTGTGCTTGGTCCCACTGAGAAAGCCTCTAGTTTTGTCATAGATCTTGTGGATAAGTAAATCATAATGATCAGAAGAATCAACACAACACACTTCTATAGAAAAATGAAGCAATTGTGAATCTCAGAGAGAAGAAAAAGTTGTGTAATTACAGAAGCAATACAGCAATATAATATTAAATTGAGCTAAAAGTTGATTTACAGTTAAAATCAATATAGGCTTAATGAAAACTGTGAAATAAATGTGTCGAGAAGACAGCAAAGAAATATTTGTGCCACCAGGAAGCCGGATTCTGACACGGTAAGTAACTGGCCCCTCGCTTCTTTGGTCCTCAGTTCTTTGTGCCCTTGATAAAGAATGCAGCCAAGACACAAAAGTCCTGCAGAAGGATAGCTTGATTTATTGTAAAGTAGATATAGAGGGAATTACACCTTCAAGTAAGAAGCCAGGGAATGCCACTGTTATCGTTTATATGTACATGTCCACTCAAAACCTCATGTACTTGCAAATGTGGCTTTTGGGAGGTGATCTGATCATAGAGTGTGATCCTCATCAGAGGATTAGTGTGCTGATGAGTTCATAACTGAACGCAATGCTGAGAGATGAACCCTGGTTGGAGGAGGTGGGTCACTGGGTGTGTTACCTGAAAAGGTCTGTCTCCTCCCTCTTCCCTTGATTCCTCTGTTGCCCTTGGTGAGCTCTTTCTTCGCCAGGCTCCTCTGTCATGCTGATCATCATTGGAGCCAATGGATTATCGCCTGGAGCCTCTAAAGACTGAGCCAAATAAGCCTCCACCTTTAATTTGCAGGTGCCTGGTATTGTGTTTCAGTAACAAGAAAGTAACTAAGACCCCCACTAAAGCAGCTGCCTGAGTACAAGTTTGAGTACTACTTTTTTTAATGTATGCAAGAGTTACTTTTTGGGTAGGAGGAACTAGGATAATTATGATACTTATCAACATTTAAAAGTTACTTAGGTATTGCAAAGTATCTTTCTGTCATTTCCTTGGCAGTTATATCATGTAAGAAAATTAAAAAGATAACTTTTTAATTTAAACCATGTCCCAGCCCAAGGCAGAAGAGTCTTTAAAGAACGTCCTCTTCCTGATTTCATTGGGCTATGAGCCAAGGTGGCCCGGAGTGCTGTGAGCCTTATTCCGGAGTGAGACTGCCAGGTGCGGTAGCAGAAGAAGTGCGCAGTGTGTGACCTTAAAATGTCACTGTGCTCTGTGGTATCCCTTTAGACCGGAGACCTGACAAATGATTATAAACGTATTATCCATTGATGTCTTTGTGTCTTTACTCAACAGGCCATGTTGGCACCCCTCCATTTATCCTTCAGACCTGCTAATGTATAACTACCTGCCTAACATTCATGTGTACAAATGTATCTGGAGATACGATGTAAAGGAAACAAATTCTCATGTCACCTATTTAGGCAATCAACAAACCATATCAAAGTTGAAGAATCAACAAAACTATCTCTTATTCTGCCTAATAAGTTTAGGAAATCAATAGTTAAAATTGCTTGTTTCCTAAAAGAATTCAGGAATGGGAAAAATGGGGTTAGAGATTGCTTTTCTGATCATGTAAAATCTTACATTATTTGACCTTTGAACAATGCATATGTAATATATTGATTAAAAATCAAAGCTACCATATTAAAGATGAATTAATAATTTTTTAAAAGAAAGGGCCACCATGCTGATTGGAAAGAGCCCCAGTCAGAAGAGAAACTATGCCTTCCTGCGAGCTAGCTGGTGCACGGGCTGAAAAACTAGTAGGGGACGCCCCCTCCTGCCCTGCTGATGCGGAGGACTCAGGGTGAGATGACAGCAATTGAGAGGAAGGGAATAGCTCGATGTTCTGTTTACATCGTTTGGTTGACTCTGCAGGCCTGGGGCTGGTGATCAGGGCATCTACCTGGAGAATGGCAGCGTGCATTGTGTCTATTGTGGGGAATTCCCTCGTGTCTTGCTTTTGAAACCCAATGTTTGTTTTGTTTTGTTTTATTCCTGCATCTGGTAACCTGAGCAGCTATTTTGAAGATAACAATATGCAGTATTGTTCTATTTTGCTTTGTTCCAATTTATTGTTTTATTTTATTAAGTGTTATGTTTTGATTTGGTTTTCTTCTGTTTTGTTTTGTTTGATTTTGCTCTGTCTGATGGCATGGGCAACCATTTGTGAAGATAGCAAGATATATTGTTGATTTCCTATTGTCCTATTTTGAAGTTCTGTGCCACTTTAACTGCTGTGTTTTGATTGGCTTCATTCTGTTTTGTTGGTTTTTTTTCTCTTTAAAATAAAAAAAAGAAAGAAAGAAGAACATGAGAATGTGAAGTTGATTATGCAGTGGAAGAGATTTTTACTGGTTAGAGAAACAACTATGCTTGTATGTATAAGGGATGAACCTATTATAGAAAGTAGATTATTTGGAAGGAAAAAGAGAAAGCAATGAAGCAAATATGTAGATTGACTGAGTTACAGACACAAGATCCAAAGGATCCCTAAAGATTTAATGCATAGACTGAGTTTAAAATAAAGCACAGGAAAAACAAATACATGTTATGCATAAATTAATTTGCATGTACTTTCACCCAGGGACATGGTTTTATTCTTTAAAAAAAAAATGAAAGAGATCATAAGATTGGTAAAATGTAATTTAGTGATGGCTGTCATTTTGTTTTTTGTTTAAGGAATGAACTATCTCTTCATTTTGAATTGTTTTCTACCACTATGAGGTTATTCAGTACCACAGATGGATGTAAAGTATTTGCAAGATTGGCTGCCCAGTGAAAATTAGGACATTTTAAAATAATGTTTTGTCCACAATTCTGTTTTCAAACCAGTAATTTATTAAAGTGGTGCATGCAGTCTCATTAATGACCACTATTAGCATAGTAGGGCTATGTTTGCTGAACCAGAATTTTTTTCTACTGTTTTTGGGCACCATGGTCCTAAGAATAAAGTTGATTATAAGTTGAAGAGATAGTTTTACTGGTCATAGGATATTGTTGCAATATCTGATATTGTAATATCATATTCTACATACTAATATAAACTCAATTGTCAAAATTGATCATTCAATAATGATAACTGAAGATTTTATGTAAATATTTCTTTAAAATTTTATTTTATATCTGAAAATGTGTATCATAGGTAGGAAAAGGGTTAGAATATGGTACATTCTCAACATGTAAACTTAAATACTAATTTCAAAACAGAATATAGCCGGGCGTGGTGGCGCACACCTTTAATCCCAGCACTTGGGAGGCTGAGGTAGGAGGAGCGTTGTGAGTTAGAGGCTGCCTTGGACTACAACGCGAGCGCAAGGCCGGCCTAAGCTACATAGTGCGACCCTGCCTCAAAAAATCAGGGCTGGGAGCTTGGCTCAGTGCCTTAAGCGCCTGCTCTGGCAGGTGTGAGGTTGTGAGTTCAATCCCTGGTGCCGCAAAATAAATAAATAAATAAAATAAGATAAAATAAAATAAAATAAAAACAGAATATATATCTCTGATATTTTATGATATACTTGATAAAATATGAAGTGAACATGCAAACAATGGAAAAATATATGTAGACTGATGCCATTGATATTGAAAACATGCATCATGAATGTGCACATGGAAATGTGAAGGGAAGGATCTATGAGAGCGGGTAAGACGTGGGCACAGTGAAAGGAGCCCTGGGTATGCCTGTGACGTCAGGCTATTCAGGTTTGTATTTAAAACTATACAAAAATTTCAGCAAGAAAGATAACATCTATATAAGCTAGAAGGGGAATGGTTTTACAGGAGATTTAAAATGTTACTCAGATTTATAGAACAATTATTATCTAATCTTTGATAAACTGTGATTCTAAAGTTTGATTGCACATTTTTCATTTTATAAAAGAAATGGGAATTTAATCACTGTAAATAAGCCAAATGTATCTTCTAGAATTTTTATTCTCAAAGATGGTATATTGGGCAATATTGTAGACAATATGATAAATGTATTTGATTCCAGTTCAAGATGAACGTATCATTGTAGTAAACAATAAGAGGTCACTTTTCTAAGTGAAACATGACACAAGCGAATGTTCTATCCTAGACAAAGTATATTCCAAGTAGGTTAAAAATATTGTGTATATCAAAATAGATACATAGTTTATCTTTTAATGAATTATTTCTGCCTAGCTATAGGGCATTGAAAAACTATAAAATTTTCTTCCAATTCTGTTATGTGTAATGCTTTAAAGTTTAAAATATAATTGGTACCATGCTTAAATGAACATTTTTAAAATAAGCGATTTCAATAGAAAGGCTCCTTCAAGGTTAAATTTTTAAAAATGGAGGGCCAAGTCTTTTCTTTCTTGTGTATGTTTTATTTTGTCTTTGAATAAAACAACTAATGATTTTTTTATTCCAACATTTTTACTTTGGTCAGAAGAAAATTATTTTATTCATGTGAACTTTTTCTGTTCTTGATAGTGGAGTCTCTAACATCACACTGTTAGCAGGAGGCTGTAGAAAATCAGTTTTATGATACGATGTCATGTTCTCGATCTGTTTTCCCTCTTTTTGGTTTCCTCGTGTTAGCTTTATTAGCCTTGAAAATACAAGGCAAGTATGTATATTTGTCTTCCTGGATAATTCAAGCATACAGAGAATACAATTGGGAAAACAAAGTTCACACATTCTGTTTCTACTGCAATTAACAACTATATTATAAACTGACAGATAACTAATGAAAAATAAGGGTTATGAAAACATAATAGCTCAATTGAATGGATTGCAATTAAAAGCTTATCAATGCCCACTTTTGTTATCACTCTGTGGTGCTCAGAAATCTCTAGAATGTAATTAATATTTCATACAATTCATAGCTTCTAAATGAATTTTTACATTACATCAATGGGCAAAAGTTAATTAACAATCATCAGCAGACTTCATAGAAATGTCTTGTTTACACAGAGATTATCATACAACACAACTTTAGAAAAATAATTACCTGTTATACACTAGGGAGAATTTGCATTGTTATACAGACCTCCACATGGGCGACTTTTTGAGTGAATTATTGTTAAACAAAATGTGGGAGAGTTGACAATCCTTGTCCTACATGTACTAGCAATTAGGAGAGTTAATGAATATTCTGTTTCAATACTGCAGAGGAATGCAGTATGAAGGAGCTACTGCTGCCACTAAAAATGTGTAGGAATTTAACTGGAACAGTCCAGCACAAAGCAATTGCTTTTTTAGGTTAATAGCATTCCTTGTTAATACATATCAACAAATCATTATTATCATTTATTTCTTTTAAAACTCCCAATTACTCAACATTTGATTTTTAAAAAAATTATTGCCCATATAAAGTGGAATTGTTATTGTTAAAATCAAATATAACCCATATCATATTTATAGACTGTCAGATTTTGTACACTATTGTCCTAATTAGACATCAAAAGACCACATAATTTCCACAGCAAGGCAGAGATTAGACAGGCATATAGACGAAGAAATAGGTGCGCAAACAGAGAGCAGATACATGGTAGTTAAATTAGAATGTAAGCTAGAGAGACCGCAGACACTTTCCACTTTCTCTATGAAAGCCTCCTAGACCTGAGAAGCAGAGCTGAAGGCACAATTAAAGGGTTATTGTACATTTCTATTTGCAAAATTATTTAACTCCTTCTGCTATACTTTGAGAATTCAAAATGTATTAAGCACCAGAGTGGTATCATCATTAATTGGTTCTGGAAATTGCGAACAGTACCTAAAAGGATGAGCACCAAACAAATTGTTTGGGCTGGAAGGAATGGTGGATCACAAGGTAACTGATACCAAAGAATTCCAACCTGCACTTCCAGTGCCAAGCGAGTACTGAAAATCAAAACAGTCAAGTACCAAATTCAACGCCTTTCAAAGCAGTAAAGTACTAAGGTATTGCTATATGTTGTTAACATTTACATGAAAAATAACTGAATACTATATATTAAATGCTTCGGTAATACTTAAATCTGGTTTTTCAATATTTGGCATTTGATTCTCCTTGTCTGAATTTATAAACTCAGTTTCTTGTGGCTAATCGTTTCTGTGGGAATTTTAAATCTGAAAACCAGTATCTGCAATTTCTTAAATGTTGATCATTGAATTAGTTTAGTGTAAATTGTATGCCATTGATCACCTTGCTTTTCCAATGACCTGCATTACCTCGAAGATACACACAGTTTTGAGCAGAATTATAAGGTCCTCTTAGATACCATGTTCACGTGCCTCTCAAGAATGACTCTGGAAGTTCTGGTCAGAGTCAATTATGTCTATCTCTAAACCTGGCTCACATGGAAACAGTTGTATACAAACCATGACACCATGCAAACTCTGTTCTGACTCTGTAGAAGAAGCATTGAAAGAAATCTGACCTTTAGTGTAGCCAGTCAGCCACAACTAATTTACGTGACAGTGTAATTATAGTCATCCGTGAGGATTAGTTGCTTCAACAACTGCATGTAGATGTGCTGGAGTTGACCAGCTTGATCAAGAAATGCAGACGGAAGCACTGGAAAAATTCTGCTAGAAGCAGTAGACCCATCTTTGGTCACTTAACTAACCCTTAGCATTTTGTTCAGTACTGAATCTTCACACCTAATTTGTAATTTTCTTATCAATACAGAATCAAAGTCTTTACTAAAAGCAGGAAACTCAATGGGTGGTTCTTTTCCTTATCCATGAAGCCTGTCACTCTGTCACTGCAGGTCAAATGAACTTAATTAATTGATCTATAAAAAGTTATGCAGATTTTAAACATAGATTCTGCTGTTTTAAAATGCTAGCCCATAGATATTTATAAAGTATTGCTACTGGTTTTTTTTTTATTGTGTTAATGTTGAATCAAGCCTGCAATGCTGTCTCTCACTCTCGTTTTCCATGTCTTGCTCTCATTCTATTCTTCTGTGTTTCTCATTATAAGTTAGTTAGTCATAAATAATCAATATACTTAAATATGCTTTTTTGGGGGGATACCGGGGATTGAATTCACAACCATGCTCCTGCCGGAGAGGCCCTTAGGCCACTGAGCTAAATCCCCAGCCCTATTTTTTGAGACAGGGTCTTACTATGCAATTCAGGCTGGCCTTGAACTCACTTTGTATCCCTGGCTGGTCTCGAACTCACAAGGATCCTCCTGCCTCAACCTCCCGAGTGCTGGGATTAGGGCCGTGAGCCACCATGCCTGGTTCTTAAATATGATTTTATCTATTGCTCTAACTAAATATAGAATATAGAATATAATAGAACCTCTCTGCTTTTAAGTCAAGCTGGAAAAATTCCTGTTTGGCTAAGAATTTACAGGTATATCTGTTAAAAAATTGCACACAACCAAGTGAGTAGGTATTGGGTATTTACTGTGTACTAAATATTTTTAAAGCCTCATGATTATACATAAGAAATAAGATTAATGATGATTTCCTTCAATAGCTCATATTCTGAATAAGAAGAATGTACAGGCATGTTTGTAACAATTGGTACATAGCATAGTCATACCTGACAGGAATTAATAGGTGATTTTTCATAAGTTCTCACAGACTACTATTGGAATTTATATTTTCTAGAAAAGGAGTTTCCCTAAAATAATTTTAATCTGGTTGATTACATCACAATGTTTCAACAGAACCAACCAGCCTCACTACAGACATCCGAGGTGGTGATAAAGGGAATGCAGGTTTTGCTCTTTTTTCATGATTGTAAAGGTATTCATAAATCTCTTCCTAATGGTAACATAATCATGGGACAGCAAGAACCCTGTTTTGGCCTTTGTAAACAACAGTTCTCCTCACATCTTCCTCCTCCTTCTTCTTCTACTTGAAATTGAACCTAGGATCTGAGCTACATACCCTCTTTATTGATTTCATTTTGGTTCAGGGTCTTCGTAAATCATTAAATTGCCCAGAGTTGGTTCAAACTTGCCATCCTCATACAGCCCACCAAGCCTGGCTGCAGGTTATGTACTTTTGATATTCCCGAGTTTACTTTTTAGGTAATCGTAATGTCATCAACTGAGTTTCTATTCTTTGCTGTGGAAGTTTTCAAGCTTTAGAATGCATGCACATTCTTAGAGAGTTTATTCAAGTTTTTAATTGGCAGTCCCACTCACAAAGATTCAACTAAGAAGGAAGAGAACAGAAATACGCACTTTAAATGAGCATTCCTTGTCATTTTTATATATCTGCACTTCAGATCATGCTTTCAAACTCAGGATGTTAGTTTGACGATAAACATTCAGTTTGATGTTTCTAGCAGAGGATTTGCCTCTGACCACACACTTTTAGGTCAATGGCTTTAACATATCCCAGTTCAAATTACATTACCTGCTCATGTAACCATCTTTTCGCCTTGTCAGAAGAGAAAGTCAAGCGGCACTCAGGATGAAGGAACAAGGGTGCCCAGTAGTCTGCTGGAAATCAGTGGGTAGAAGTCAGTAAGAATGGGTTCGGTGGCAGGTGGGGAGAGAGCCAGTCACACAGACAGGTCAGTGCAGCAGGCCTAGCAGGTAGTGACCTGCGCCTGTCACATCCAGGGTCACTTTCTAGAGTTAGATGGAAGTTTTGCATCAGTCAGTGGGAAAGGTACTTTATCTTGTCTTCTTTATTTTTTGTATTTGTTTGTTGTTAATCCATATCAACAAGTATCTCCCAAATAGGTTGTGGTTCTACAGATCCTTCATTCCCGCCCCCCATATTCCCTGGTACTTTTGATTGCCTCATATAATATTTGTTTGAAATGAAATTGTTCAATTGATTACTATTTTTAAGAGCTGCATATTTTGGAAAGCTATCCAAAATTACGGAGCATTAGTATTCTAACACAAATGTAATCACTTGCAATAGTCATATCTCTTAAGTTAAATCACTTCCCACTGACACTTTTCCTAACAACATTTCTCCAAGGACACAAACCTATTATGTTCTGATGAAACCCATTTCATATGTGGGCTTCTACTACTAGATAAGACTTCATGAGAGTTTAACTGGATTGTCAACTCTCTTGGATTGAGAGCCACCTCTGAAATTAATAAAGCACTCTTCTTTACCAGTTAGGGGGTGTGTGGATTGGTCATGGAGGCATGGTCTTGGGTACCCTGGCCCATTCCTCTCCATACTCCTCCTCTGTGCTCTGCTTCCTGGCTGCCACGAGCTAAACGACTTTGCTCTACCTCCACCTCTGCCATGAAATTTGTCCTGGAGCTAACCAACCATGGACTGAAACATGAGTACTCATCTCCTTTAAATTTTGGGGGTCAGGTGTTTCATCCAGCAATAGGAAAACTGGCTAACACAGTCTTTCTTCAGTTTTAGTTAGTTTCTCATATCAACACTCACACACACCTGATATCTTTTCTAGGTGGCTTATTCAGAATCTTAAAATTATGCCTTCCCATTTATTCTCATAGTTCTTAATAAAACAGGATTAGAATGTAATAATTCTTGTGATGTATCTCTAGAACATCTTTGCCATGTTTGTCTCAATTCTTGGCATCTAAACTTTTTATAAATAGTTACAGGTGTGCAGCACTCAGGAGGCTGAGGCAGAAGGATCACTGTGAGTTTGAGAGCAGCCTAGGTTACAATATGAACTCAAGGCCAGCCCGAACTGCATAGTGAGACTCTGTCTCAAAAAAGGCAAAAAAAATTACAGATGTGATCTGTGAATGAGGCAGAATGAAATAAGATTCACAACACACTTCAGATATCCTCCTTATGGTACTGAAGCTTACAGTTGCTTTAACTTTATTTGTTGTTGTTGTTGTTTTTTTAATCAAAATTATGCTCTAGAATCATTGAAGTAATGGTTTGGTATAACCTGTTCCCTCTCCTGACATGTTGCCCAGAGGTATGCATGAGATGAACACGCAAAGGTGAGGGATTTTGGGAGCCATGTGCCCCAAACCTCCCAGAATGCATGGCTAGCAACTGAAAGAGAGCATGCAGGGCCACAAGTCCAAGTGGGATCAAACCCACTGCCATAAGGAATGAATGTTCTGGCCTTTGCTCCATACTCCGATTTATCTTTTAGGTTGGTCCCAACGTCAGTCATTTAACAGACCGCCCTGACCTTCTGTCCTCTACATGAGTTTCTGCCCAGATGCTCTTTGGTTTTTATCTTGGCTCCCTGGTTTTGTCCGTAGAAGGCCACAGAGGCTTTAGTCCGGGGCTGTCATTTGAGATTTACTCAGGCTGAGGGGTCTTGGTTAACGGCAGCCCCTGTGGGCCCTTTTAGAGTTTGGACTGGACACTGACTCTGAGCAGTAGTTTGCTTCATCCTTTGCGCCATGCCACGGTGGTGAACTGTATGTTATGGTTTTCCCAAGCAATTGTAAGGGCACACAACCATGTGCAGCATAAGTTAAGAAATGTGGAGTATGGAGTATATAAATTTCTGTTGACAGGAATATCTAAACTTTAAAGAAATGCATTTTAAACATTGTCTAAATGTTACTCAGTCCATCAATTTCTTCAGATACCCAGAATACTATCCCCAGATGAGGTCTGCTCATCAGTAAGTTATATACACGAATTATAACACTCAGGTCACCATGAGCTACTTCTAGGTTGAACTTAGTGCAATTCCCTTATCCAGTACAAGGAACCCTGTAACCTACAGTTATATTTGTGAAGGCAATGTTAAGGCATTATATAATCTTTCTTTCCTTCCTTCCTTTCTTCCTTCCTTCCCTCCTTTCTTCCTTTCTTTTTCTTCCTTCTTTTTTTTATTTGTTTTTTGAGACAGAGCCTAGCTATATACTTCAGACTGTGTTGAACTCACTATGTAGCCCAGACTGCTCTCGAATTCATGGCAAAATATTGTTCTTATTAAATATGGTTTGCCTTATGATGGATAACTATGGAATGGATATTTGCATTTTATTATTCATTGTTAGAAGACTTACCATCAAGTTAATAGATTATTTGCAGTAAATAAAGGAAATTTCATGACACGCATTTTTAATGTTGGCCTAATTCCTGGTTCCCTTTCCTGCCCTCGGTTATTTCTTCCCGGAGTCTCTCTCATCATTTAGAGGACACAGACTCCGAAACCCACATCCCACCCCCTCTCCTGACCTCATTTTCACCAGTCCACCTTCCCAGGAAATGTAGAATCCCCTGGTGCCATGCACCTTTCTTCCAGCTGTGCTGAGGCCTTCCTGAAGGCCAAAAAAGCCAAGAGAGATTCACAGTACGCACGGCTGATCTGAGTCAGTTCAACCACAGTGAATTTCAGGAGTTTGATGTGAGACGGGACAGAGATGTTTTCCTTCTCTGTGAGATGCAAACCATGGGAGATCAGAGCTGACTGCTCTTCATGATCGCAAGGTGAGTCCCGATTAGGATGCAGACACAGATACATAATAAAATGATGACAAGAAGTGATGTCTTTGGTGACATATGTCCTCCCATAAACCTGCATTTATCTTCACTTTCAGGCAGTCAGGATACAGCACATTTTGGGGGTTTCACCAAAAATTATTTTAATATGTGCCCTTTAAACAAGATTCTTCATGACCAACTTTGAAATAAAAAGATACAACTGTTATAATTCTGTAGACAATAAGTATAACAAATATAAAACAGTATATATCCCAGCATAGGTGTTCAATAAACATTAAATATTTCAATCAGTATCAAATATTCCATTAATTGATCCACTATGTATAGATTCATATCAAATTCAAATCTACATGATGCACAGAATCAAAACAGATTTCAAATGGGCTTCAGTCCAGCCTTTTTTTTTTTTTATGAATTGCTGGACTGGTTAACATATTTTATTATTAACTGTTTCATATTTCTACATTGAAAAAAATCATAAAATATTAAAATCACAATTTTAATTGCTAACTTTCCCATCCCTATAACTAACCATTTCAGTAAAGAGTACCAAAATATATGCGTGTGGCAATAACAAAATTTAAGATTATCAGTATTTTCTCCATTGGCGTCCTATTTTACAAACTTCCAGTAAACTCTGACCTTTCTCCAGCCAAAATTCACATAGTGCTCACTTCTATCCCTCTTTCTAGACACCTTCATCATTTGTGTTACCATCAGAGTTTGCCCCCGATTCTGGCGATAACAGCCTATTTGTAAAACTTAAATCTATTTCACACGGGCTTATGAAGTATAACATGGAAAATACATTTTTAATATACAATGTGGTTTATAACTTCCCCCCATTTTGTTAGAGTTCAACATGTCATAGGATATTAAATTTTACACTTGATGAAAATTAACTATTTTGGAAGTTTTCTATAATTTCTTAAACTGGTAAATTATATATTTATTTATATTTAAACACCTATGCTGAGCCTATAAAATATGATAGCTTTTTCAGTAAAATCTTTAACTGTAAGAAAAAATAAAGTAGCCTAGGGCAAAGTTATTTTACAAAGTTACAAATAGACTAAAATATGAAATTATAAAATTGTGTGAAGGATTGGACCTAGTGTGGTTTCTCCTCCACCCCGGCAGAAGCAGGGGTAACCACAGCCAGAGTCTTTGGAAAGACTACGCACTGATGACCCTTTAATGTCAGACTTTTATCCTCCAGAATTGTGGGACAGTCAATTTCTGTTCTTTCAAGGCACCCATTTATATTTTTATTTGTGTTTTTAAAATTTTATGGGAACTTTAGGAGACTAATACCAATGTAAATACAGTGCTGCTTGGGTTCACGAATTTAATTCATGCTGCAATTCCAGAAAAGATTGCCATGTTGGGGTCGCTGTGGGAAGGATGGTCGTGGTCATGTTTATCACCCAATACAGAGTCCGCAAACAAACACCAAATTTTGTCAAATGCTTCTGTTTGTAAACCAAATCAAAAGCATTCAGGAAACCAGGTGTGGTGGTGCACATCTGTAATTCCAGCACTCGGGAGGCTGAAGCAGGAGGATCCTTGTGAATTCAAGGCCAGCCTGGACTACAAAGTGATCTGAACTACACAGCAAGATCCTGTCTCAACAAACTCAGCAAGCAAACAAACAACAAAAAACAAAAACAGAAGCATTTGTGATCCGAGGTACCTCTTTATATAGGTATTTTTCTAATAATAAACTATTTTTCAAAGGATTGTGAGAACTTCACACAACCCTGTATTGATCAAAGGATGGCTTCTTCCTTTCATTGTTGCTGCAGTTACATTGAGTGAACGACTTGAAATGGTTCCTAGTAATTGTCAATCAACAATTAAAAGAAAACGTGAAGACTTAACTTCTTTGATTAAATTTTTAAAATCAGCATAAAACATTGACACATTACTTTGAATTCTTTTTAAATTTTTCTTTATTATGTTAATCTATAGTATATGTTTGTGATGAATAATAATTACATTAATCTTGACCTCTATTTTCAAAATGATTTACCGCATGGCTGTCTGTCTACATGACCCCACAACAATTTCTAATTTCTTTGATCATTAGGTGAATCTTTTAGAAAAATTTTGATACTATATTATACACATATTAGCTTTCTACTAAAATATTACAAAAGAAATGCTCTTTAAAGTTCCTTGATAATTGGTGGCAGAAGGTAAATCTGAATTGTATGTTAGCTGGAGCCCAACTTGGGACCCATGAAAACATTCCATGCTAACATTTTTATCCATTAGAGCCCATTTTGTAATCATTGTGGGGTTCCGTCCTTATTTTCTTCAACAGGCTAGAATTTAAGAGACTGTAAAAATGTAGAAATGTGTTTTCAATTTCCATTGGAAAAAGAGGTAACTGGCCTTCAATGTCTAATGTGTCAATCGGTTTACTCTGACGTCTCCCTGGCCCAAGCCTAGAGCGGCCCCTTGCGCTCCGTCACCTCCGCACGTCTGCACAAATGCTAAGTTCGTTTTCCGCCTCTTCCCAGCCTCTCCGCTCTGCTGCCTCCACTGGGCTCCACGGGGTCCTTGGTGAGCTGAAGACTCGGCCTCTTCTGTGCGTTCAGGAAAGAGCTTTCTCTCTCTGGAAATGTGACATCTCTTTCTCTTCTTAAACAACTTAACACCATTCGTTTTTTAGTTAATTCATGCTTTAGAAAGCAAAAATAAACATCAATAATGACAAAAAACAAAAAACACAAGACGTATTTCTTAAAATTTTTCAATGTGGCCCTCTGTTGAAGAATATTCTTTTTTTTTTTTTTTTTTTTTTTTTTTTGCAGCACCGGGGATTGAACTCACAACCTCACGCCTGCCAGGGCAGGCGCTTAAGGCACTGAGCCAAACTCCCAGCTGTTGAAGAATATTCTTTCAAAGTTTTAGACACCATTTTAAACAGGTTAGAGGCAAGAAAAAATATTGTAACTTAATATCCTAATATTTATGCTGCTTCAGAGTTCTAACAAGGATCAATATGTAACATGAGGCTGGAAAAGAAGAGAAAATAACAATGCAGAAAAAAAAAAAAACCAGACCCAAACCAAAACTCCCAAACTGTCATAACATTCGTGAAATGTATAGTGACTATTTGCTGTGTTTAAGTGTTAAAGATGAATAGTTTAAACACTAGATAATTGAGGAATATACATACATCATGTCTGAATACACACACAACACATATGTGTACATTCTATTAAAATCTTTTAAACTATTTTGGTAAATTGAAACAGGCATGTATAGTTGAACATGGCTGGAACCCTCAGGAGGTAGAGACAGGAAGATGACCATAAGTTCAAAGCCAGTCTAGGCTAAATAGTGAGTTCAAGGCCAGCCTGAGCTACAGAGTGAGACCATCTCTCAAAAACATAACTAACTAACTAACTAACTAAATAAATAAATAAGGAAATAATCACATTACACAATTTTTTTTAACTTTCATTCTGTTTGAAACTATACATCTGGCCATAACACATATTGGAAAAAAACTCATCCTAACCTAGTTCTTATGCACTTATATTTTCATTCAACAAATATTCCACTTCATTTCTACTCTTTTAAACACACTGTACTGCAGATAAACTTTCTACTCAAGAACTTGTAGAGAAATAGAACATTGTTACATTTTCTCTAAGATTGCAATATTATGTTAATTAATTTTCCCTGAATTCAGAAAGCACATCACCTTATTTCGTCAGGCGTTGTGCTAGTAAAATTGCTATGATTAGAAGATTCGTGGAGGTTAGCAGCTCTTGGATACAGAATTTAGAATGAAGGAAATGAGCTTGACCAGGTCAACAGATTTATATCTCAAGAACTCTATTACTTTATAATGAATAGCCAGGCAGTTTGATTTTATAGATACAACATTAGATCTGCAGAATCTGAAGAGTCCTCCTGTCTGCTTTTTAAAAACATCATAATAATTTAATGAGTTTATCATTTGATAGTCACTGACTTTTAAAAAGTCCAAATTGCTTTTATTTCTTTGGGAACTGGGGTTTTGACACCAAAGTGTGCAAATGATAGTTGTCACCTAAGTTTTCCCTAGCATGGGTGTGTCAGTGAGAGACGAATATCAAAAAGTCTGTCTTCAGTAGCTCTTTCTTTCCTCTAATTCCTCCACTGGACCTGGGTCCATTAAAAGTATCTTTTAGCCAGGCATGGTGGTGCATTCCTGTAATCTCAGCTGGAGGCTGAGGCAGGAGGATCATGGTGAGCTTGCGGTCAACCTGGGCTACAAGATGAATTCAAGACCAGCATGAACTGCATAGTGAGACCTTGTCTCAAAAAGACAAAGAAAGAAAATAAAAAATGAAAAAGAAAGAAAGAAAGATAAAAGAATCTCTAAATAATACTCTGGTGCACAGGAAACGATTTCCTTACTAAATTGGTACCATTTGATTTTTCTTCAACGTCTTGCAGAAGGTAGGTGATATTCTATATTCTATCTGAAGGGTGACTGCCGCGGCAGTGTGTACGCTCCCTTCCCTACCCCGCCTGCCCCTGAGTTTCCTAGAGGAATGTTGTCAGGACCTCCAATGCTGCGGTCTGCGCAACTCCACGAAGCTCTGGATTAAAATAACAAACTGAAGCTGGAATACCGACGTCTTTCACATGTCCCTGAAAGTCTGCCGGCTGTATTTCTTCACTGAGGCATACCCCGCCTTTCCTGGATAGAGGGAAACAGGACCAAGACAAATTCCCTATCTCGATATCACTTCTCCCCGTCCCCGCCCGCTGTGCCCTCACCCTACCCCTCAGGAAGTCCCAGCCAAGAGTGAAATCTATCTCTGGCTTGTAGATTTTTGTTTTCCCAGATGTCTTTCCTATAGTTTAAAGCATTGCTACCACCACTTTCAATGGCACTCTGAGTATGAGATAGTGTGAAGGTTTTCCCCAGAATCCTCGAAGTATCCCAACATTTTGTTTCCTATGCTACCAACACTGCATTTCATTAAACTGAGTCAAAAGAATGAGATTTATTAATTGATCTTTTGTCATCCCTAAAATATGAAAGATATAACATATAGTAATCTCAACTCTTTAGGGTAATAACATAAAGTTTATTAATCTGAGTAAATTTTGATTTTTTATTATAGTATATATTGAAATATACTTTAGGAATTTTTTGCTTTTATATAACTACAACTTTTTTTTGTTTGTACTATTAGTAGGAAGGAATTGTAAATACCAGTTGAAACCAGAAATGTAGGTTTAAGAGCAGTTAAACACCGGGAGGCTAACTCTCTTAAAAGGATAGATTTAATATGATCCAGGAATTACGAATGCATAGGCAAGCTAAAACAAGGAATGATAGTAAAATTTGTTCTTCACTGGTAAAAACTTACCAACGAAGTTTCATACCTCATATAAAAGAACGAAGTACATATCATCTAGCTAAAAGTGATGGACTTAATGCCTCAAAATATGAAGACCTATGAAAATAGACATCAACATTTGTCACTGCTGGATCAGGAAAATTTTAAACAATTTCTGGTGGAAAAACTAATTGCTTTAATTTCTTATAAGTGTAAATTTTCTACATATTTCAAAAACAAAAAGCAAATAATATTGGAAATCTGTGCTGTCCCCGAATGGGATCCAAAGATGATGCATGGCTTAAAGTTTGATATTTTTGGTGGGCTTTATTGAGCTTTACAGGTACCAAATCCTCCTCTGATGTTTTAAAAATTGCTTGCTCTACTGACTCCCTTTCCAGAAGCCACATGCATGACATTTTCTTTCGTTGGATGACTAGCACACAACACTACATCCAAGGTTTGGTCTGCCAGACTCATCCCTGAGGCAATATTGACTTTCTAGTTGATTACTTGGCAAAGCAGGGAAAGTACACGTTATTCAGCAGGTGGCAGGATCACTGAGATGGGTTGCTTCTCTGAGCTTGGGCTACCTATTCACCACAGCCACGTGTGGTCTTGCTCGTTTGTCGTGCCTGTAAGGTCCTGTGACCTGTTCACCGCTCTCTGCAGAAGACCACACTGCTTTCACTCCTCAGCTTGGGTCATCTTCTGACCCTCCTGTGTCTGTAGGAGTCGATTTTATTTTACAGGCTTCAATGTGCAACTTTTGCTTTAGCTTAGTTCCTTTCATTTATATGTATGGATTAAATGTATACTGCAGATTTCCAATCTCCCTTTCATTATCCTTAAAAAGAATCTAACAAGAAGACAAATCACAAGTAGGTCTCAGAAATGTAAATTTTAGAGTCTTAGCATCAAGATCAAAGAACATAGAGAGAAAAACTAAAATTGATGATCTTGATAAAAAGATAAAAATGAGCAGGCTGTGATATATACATATATCAACTCACCAAAATAGATGCAACTACTATGTATTTAAACATACACTTAAAAAGGCATAAAAATAAATTTAAAAAATTAAAAATTCCAAATAAAAAACATTAGAAAGAAATCACACAATCCCATTTATTATGTGACTGATTTAGTACCTAAAAGAGTTTTGCAAAGTATGTGCTGAAAAATAATAATAGTAATTTTAGGAATTCAAGATCCCCCTCGTGACCATTTTAATTTTATAGTAGCATCTATGAGTGGTGTAATTTGCTGAATTGAGTGCCATGTCAAATTAACATTTTGAAATTGTAAACTTCAATGACTCAGGAGGTGAATTTATTTGAAAATGAGGTTAATAAAGACGAAATTATTTGAGGTGTGGCCATATTGGAAAGGTTAAGCTACAATCCAATGATTATAGTCTTATAAAAAGTGAAAGTGTAAATGAAGGTGTACGTGTCCCCTGAAGACTTAGGCAAAGGAGAATGTCATATGAAGACATAGGTAAAGATTAGACTGATGTTTCTTTGTATCAAGGAAAGCACTGATTAAAAAAAATCTAGAG
Organism: Dasyprocta punctata; assembly: GCA_004363535.1. Taxonomy (NCBI): domain Eukaryota; kingdom Metazoa; phylum Chordata; class Mammalia; order Rodentia; family Dasyproctidae; genus Dasyprocta; species Dasyprocta punctata. The sequence goes on along the minus strand of RJWM01001688.1, from coordinate 48,597 downwards.
AAAAGATGCTGGTATAGAATATATACTTCCTAACAGATTTCGGAAGGAACTAATTTTGTTGACACCTTCATCTTAGATCTCCAACCTCCAGAAGTATGTTACAATGAATTTCTTCTGTTTAGGCCACTCAACTTGTGATACTTTAAGGTAGACAGACCTAACAAGTTAGTAACTGATTCTTTCACCCTGATGTCTGACCTCAGAGTTGTACAGCTGATGAAAATGTAGAAAAAGATCTTGAACTTAGATCCAGAGAAACAAATTGGTGCTAAGTTGGAAAGTCCTAATAAAAAACCAAATAAGAGAAATCATGAGGAAGCAAAAATCATGTATTAGAAGGGAAAGTGGAACACAATTTGTGGTAAGGAGATACACACACACACACACACACACACACATATATATATATAATATGTGATCAAGATACATATATGGTATATGTGTTAAGGATATATATCTATATTTGTATCTATGTCTATATCTGTCTATCTATCTATCTATCTATCTATCTATCTATCTATCTATGTAATTAGATCAGTAACCAAATTGAAAAAGTGATGAAGTGCTAAGTTGCCCTTAGAAGAATTTAGAGGACAACGTATATTCTTAATGAAAAGATTGGAAGAATTGAAATAAATCATCTGAGCTTTATTCTCAAGAATAAAGAAAAGAAAACATCTATTTAAACTAAAAGATATTAGAAGATTTGATAAAAATAAAATATGAGACAATGTTTCTATATCGAAATATTTTTTAAATAAAAAGGAGTCTTCCCCTAAAGAAAACTGTAAGTCTAGATAACTTTGCTGGTGAATTTCTCTAGACACTTAAGAAAAAAAAAGGGGGGGGGGCAAGGTTATCCAAGCAGAGAATAATACAAGTGACTGCTTTTTAACTTCTTTCAGATCATATACCCTTGGTACAAAAGCTTTACAAGGACATTACAACACAAGAAAATTACACAACAGTATTCCTCACTAGTTCAGACAAAAATGTGTAAGCAAAATGCAAACAAATAGGGAAGATCTCTACAATGGAAAATGAAAAACACTGATGAAAGAAATCAAAAAGGATAAAAATAAATGAAAAATACCCTTGCAGATGAATTGAAATGATGAATATTGTTTAAATGTTCATACTACTCAAAGTGATTTACAGGTGCAACGCAATCCTCTTGAAAATGTCAACATCATTTTTTCCTATAATTAGAAAAAAGTCTAGAAATTAATGGGGAAAGACTAAAGATCCCAAATAGCTAAGACAATCTTGAGGGAAAAAATAGTCACAAAGCTGGAGGCCTCATGAAAACAAAACTCAAAATACAAACCTAGAGTATTCAGAAGACCATGATAATGGTTGGGGATGTAGCTCAGAGGTACAGAACACGTCTAGCGTGTGCAAGGCCCTGAACTCCACACCTAACACCAAAAAAAAAAAAAGTAAAACAAAACAAACAAACCAATAATCACATGACACCGGTATAAAGATTTAGGCAACCCCAACTCCGGGACCCACTAAATGGCGCTGGCAGTTGCTCTGAGTTCTGAGCTCAGTTGAACTTTCTCCAAGATGGTGCCCGCTGATCACTCTCTGGTGGGGGATGCCTGAACCAAATAATTCACCAATCACTGGAGTCCACTGTGTCCACCGCTCTGTTCCACTGGTGTGTTTCTCTGTGATGGCCTCTGGGGTAACTAGTAGTTGCCAGTAGTCACCATGCATCTGAGGTTCAAGCTGCCCCACACATGCAATGAGTCTCAAGGAGAAAGCGCAGCCTGCCTCCTCCTCCTTCTTGGTGGAAGTCTCTCTTCACTCTCCCCTTGAGCTCCAGTTCTTACTTCAGACCCTTCCTGGTTCTTGGGGACCCACCCCACTCCTTCTCCTCCTCATATTGTGATATCCTAGTGTCTGGATGCTACATGTCAGGGAGGCTGTTTCTCTGCTCCTCACTCTGCCATCTTCCCTGAAGCTCTCTATTTTCTGATGTCCTCTTCTATCACCTTTTTCAGAGCACTGCAACTTTCAGTGGAGAAGTCTTTTATGTCTTCGATTAGGTTAAATCCTAAATATTTACTTTTTTTAGTGCTATTGTGAATGATATGGTTTTCCTAGTTTCTTTCTCATTATGTTCATTACTGGTATGTAGGGACACTATTGATTTTTTGCATTGATTTTGTTTCCTGCTATGCTACTCAGTTTGGTTACTAATTCTAAGTCTTTCAATGGAATTTTTGTTTTTATGTGGAAGATCATGTCATCTGAAAATAATGATGAGTTTACACCTTTCCTATACATAACCTTTTTTATGAAGAAAAGGAAACAAAAATTCAAAATAAAATTATGAGAATAACAATAGTTAATATACTGTGTATCATCCTTAAAGTAGTGACTCAGAGACAAAACAGATTCTCTGCTACAAAGAAGAAAACACAGTTAAGAGTCCAAACACTTTGTTTAAATAGACTAAGAGAAAATGGTAATATGTGAAATGGCATAAGTAAAACACACAACCTTAAGTATCATATAGTTTCTTATATATATAATTTATATATATATATATAATTTTTGTATATATGCACAAATAAAGAGCAAAACAGAAGGTAGATACATAGGAAATAAGGAAAAGTTAAAATAATTCCCTAAGCTATCTATTCTGTTGTAACAAAAATATTTTAATATATATGCTAATTTGTCAAATTTTCCTTTTATTTCTTTCACTTGACAGATTGCGCTGGCTAACATTTTGAGTATTACATTGAGTGGTGGGGACAGGAGTGGAGGACATTCTTGTCTTGCTCCTGATTTTGGAGCAAAAACTTTCAGTTTGTATCCATTTAATAAGATGTTGACAATAGGTTTCTCAAGAATGACTTTGAGTCAGGTTGAGATAAGGTCTTTCTAAACTTATTTTCTTCAGAGTTTTTATCATAAATGGACATCGGTTTTTCTGCCAAAGGCTTCTTCTACACATATTGAGATGATTATGTGATCTGCAGCCCTGCTTTCATTTACAGCTCTGTTCACTGAAGCGCTTGGCCTGCTCTTCTCTTTTTTAGTTTGGTCTCATCTGGTTTTTCAACAAGGACCATGTTAACTTCCAGAAATGAGTTTGGCAGTCATCCTTTCCTTTCAGTGATATTAAAGATTTTGAGAAATATTAATATTAAATTGTCCCTGCAATTCTTTTAGAATTCAGTGGTGAGTTTATTGCATCCTGATCTTTTCTTAGGTCCTAGGCTTTTTATTAGTCCTTCGATTTTGCTACCTGCTATTGGATTATTCAAGTTTTTTATATTGTTGTGGATCAATTTTGGTAATTCATATGTATTTAGAAGTCTATACATCTCTCTGGATTCTCTAATTTACTGAAGTAAAAGTTTTAAAGCAACCTCTAAAAATCTTCAGGATTTTGGCAGTGTCTTTCGTGAGGTTGCATTTTTCATTTCCTGTTTTTTTTTTTTAATTTCCATGAACACTTTATTCAAGATGCGTTGCATACCAAAATCATATAAGTAATAAATAAGATAGAAATAAAGAGAATAATATGTCCACACAAAAAATAACATCACAGAAGCCTACATGTTTATAATTGAACAAAGCTTTGTAAACAAAGAATAAGCTAAGTAGGTTCTAACATTTTCTCAAGTTCCTTACCTTCTCCTTCCATGTGGATGCAATCAGTATCCAAACATTAAACAACAGAGAGAACAATGGTGTTTATTTTGCTGAACATTTTCTTCAAACAACTCGACAATGTTTTACTGTCTCGTTTTTTCCTTCAAAGCTTATTTGTCTGCTTTTTTGTTCTTTGCAAGTTTTTGTCTTCTTTTATTACACAGGATGGGGAATTCAGTCTTTCAAGGAGAATACTTTATTTACTTTTTAATTTAAAGAAAAATCAGAAATTTGTTATGCAGCAGACTTCATTTTACAAGTCAACAAAAAGACTTTTCACCTTTATTAGTGGACCCAAAGCTACAGGATTTTGAAAATACCACAAAGTTTTGAACTGCACAATTACTTTGTTTCATAAAACAAATGTCACACATGTTATTGCTGATTTTTTATTTGTTTGTTTGTTTGCTTGCTTGTTTTGAGATAAAGTCTAACTGTGTAGTATAGGCTGGCCTGAAACTCACTTACGTAGCCCAAGTTGGCCTCAAACTCGTGGAGATCCTTCTGCCTCAGCCTTCCAAGTGCTGGGATTACAGGCCTGCCTAGCAATTGCTGAAATATTAAAGACCATTCTACAAAAGTTGCAAAAGTTGCAGTTTAATTTTTACAGACTAATAGGGTGGAAACAGGGACTCTAGATCTATTAATAATAATTAACTGAATTAAGATTCATCCAAATTATAGTGTTCTAAAAGCACAAATATAATTACTTGTGCATTAATTTATACAAAGATAAACTTACTGAAAAGAAAAAGCAATATCAAATGTATAGAAGATATTTTCACAGGCTTCCTGTTTAGCAGCATAATTCCAAAGCCTTTGGAATTTTTGGTTTCCTGGGTTCTTCCATATGTGTAAGACTGAGAAAAAAGTGGTATTGGGCCCTACAGAGAAACACATAGAAGCAGTTCACTGCTTAGGGGTGAAATAATCATATAATCTTATGATGATTGGTTCTCTAGGTTTCCTAATAAAGAAAATTTTAATCTCATGATCATTATAAGGGAATTTTTTTCAATTTTTACAAGTAATCTTGGTAACACAGGACCAATCTATACATTTTTAGTATTTAAAGATATAGTCCACTTACATTTAGTTTTAAAGATATATTCCACCTACTTTACCCAATTTAATCTTTCTAGCTATTATTTAATTTAAAATGAGAGACCAAAATCTTATTTCTTTTTTTTTAAATTGGAAAAAATATGCCAAGTTCATCTTTGAACAACTACTTCTAAGATAGCAATATGTTATATATTAACTAGTGTTAAATTCCTACTATTTGTTTTGAAATTCTGTAGCATTTCTATCCTTTTATCTATTTTGTTGTGTAAAATAAAAAAAAAGATAGAGTAAAATTCTGAAGTGTTAAAACAAATACAGAAGTGTCTCCTATGAACAAAAATGAGGGTTAGTTCTTGATGTACAGATATGTCCGTCTACCACTTTTAAATCTTAGTGTGAACACAGTAATCTCCATAAACCCAAAGACAAGTTACATAGCAACGAAGTTGTACAAATCACATCTATGTTGGAAATTTTTAGGATATACAATGACTATTGTGAAAGGTCTGCTTTACTGTTAAGAGCAGTTTGTCACTGTGTCTAATGATAAAGCGAATAGTGTGTTTCTCAAGTGTGTACAGGTGAAGAGTAAATCCATTTCAGGGTACAGCTTGGCACGGGAGACATGCAAATTCAAAAATGTTGATACTTTGCTTGTAGGTCCTAGCGTGACTTAAAAAAATATCAACGGCCTGTGGAAGTAAAGGCCACAATGGTATGATTCAGTCGCAAAATCCTGAGACCATAAAGGCAAAAAATGCCACAGTCTTCTTTCCCCTATGTATGTGTAAAATGGTTTGAAAAGATTGCTAAGGCACTACATCATAGGTTAAAAAAATAAAATTTCTCATTGCATTTATTGTGTCTTTTTCTGCTTTTGATAAATTTGGCTAATGCCTTTTTCTAGTTCGTTATATTCTCTTGAAGAACAATCTCTTTGATGCACTAATTCTTTGTGTCATTGTTTTTTAGTTTCAACTTCATTATTTTCTGTCTTGATCTTTGTAATTCACTTCCTTGTATGAGTTTTGGATGTGGATTATTCCCATTTTTCTCAGAAACTGAGGGACATTCACTGGTGTAAAGTTTCCTTTTACTACTGTGTTCATTGTGTACTATAGGTTCTGTCATGCTGAACTCATGTTATTCTGTAATTCTAGGAACTCATTTATTCCTTGATTTCTTCTGTGTCCTTTGATTATTCAAGAGAATATTGATTGATTTTCGTTTATTTTCATAATTCTTGTAGATTTTTTTTTTTTGTACCAGGTATCAAACTCACAACCTTGTGCTTACCAGGCAGGTGCTTAGGCCACTGAGCTAAATCCACAGCCCTTGTAGATTCTTTTGTCATTGGTTTCTAGTTTCATTGTATTAAGATCTGATAAAATATGTGCAATAGTTTTGATTTTTTGCATTTACTTAAGTATACTTTTGATCTAGTTTATGGTCCATTTTGGAGTAAATTCCACAGGCTACTGAGAAGAGGTAATTATTGGGTTGTTATTGGGTGAAACAATTGTAGATATTTATTGTCTATTTTTTAAAGGTGTGGTTCAACTCCGATATTTCTTTGCTGACATTTCTATCCATTGTCTATTTGTGACAGCGCAATCTTGATGTCCGCCACTAAAATTGTTTTGATATTTATCTGATATTTAATGTCTAGTAGTTTTCGTTTCATCAAATTGGGTGTGCTCGTGCTTTGTGCAAATATGTTTATAACTTTTAGCTTTTCCAATGCATTTTTCACTTATCCCATATGTAGTGACCTTGTTTGCTTCTTCTGATCAATTTTTGGTGGGAGTCCAATTTGTTTGAAAATAAGATAGCTACTCTGCTGGTTTTCACATTCCTTTCACATTGAATACTTTTTACAATTCTTTAACTTTTAAAAGTTTTTAACTTTTGAAATTTTTTGATTAAATGTATTTCTTTAGGGAACATATATTATTTTTTAATCCAGTCTCCCAAACTATCTTTTTATTGCAGAATTAAAGTCATTCACATTGAGAGTTATTGCTGAAAAGTAATGAGATATTTCTGTCACTGCATTATTTTCCTGTTGCTTATTCTGTACTGTTTCCCTCCTGATTAACTGCTCACCCTGCCTGGTGTATTCATTCCATTAGACTTTTGACATTGTTGAATTCATTGACTCTCTAGGTTATCCTTGAGAATTTTTTGAGTGCTGGTTTGGTAGCCATGAATTATTTAAGTTGCTCATTGTCTTGGAAAGACCTCATTTCTCCATCAATTTTGAAATATACTTTTGCAGAATTTATCTCTCTGAGTTAGAAGTTGTTTCTTTTAGGGCTTGAACCACTTCACTTGAAGCTGTGCTGGTGTTTAAGATTTGTGTTGAGAAGTCTGCTATAATTTTAATAGGTTTATCTTTATAAGTGATTTGTTGCTTTTCTGCAATAGCTTTTAAGATTCTGTGCTAGTGTTGGATTTGTGGAATTTTCACTATGATGTGTCATGGAGATTCTTCTGATCTATTTGGGGTTTGGGGTTATCTGGGGTTTTATAAGCCTTACTTATCTGCCTGTTAAATTCTTTCCCCATGTTTATAAACTTTTCTGTTATTATTTTTGCAATCAGGTTTTTTCATGTCATTTATGCTTTCTCCTGATTTTTAACTAATTTTATTATTTTTAGATCAGTGTTCTTTGCATAAACTAGCAGCTGTTGGATTCCTTTTTGAAGTCCTCTTATTTTTTTAAAGTATCACTGTGGATATGGTCACTTGCATAGGTCCTGTCTTCTAGTTCTGACACTGTCCTCACAGTAGTCACTTCTCTCGCAAACACTTTCCCTAAAATTTTTAACCTGGAATTTTTTTTTTTTTTTTTTTTTTGCTACCTGGTGTAGTCAGGGTTGCAAGATGACAGATTTAATGCAGGAGATGTAATTTATAGGATTATTTTATAATATTCACCCAAAAAGTCAAATGCAAAAGAATGCAAGAGATTTGCCTGTGTGCTAGAGATCCAAAGAATCCAGCCAAGACCCTGGATCCCAGGCAGTGCCCTGAATGAGTCCAGTCAAAGACCTAAAACCCATGACAATGTCCTCCAAGAGTGAATCTGGATGCCTAGAGCCCACAACAATGTTCTGTGCAAGTCTGTATCAAAGATCTTCCCTGGGAAAGTCCAAGGGCCAGTGATGGAAACTGGAACGTCTGCACCAGTGGGGTAAAGGATCTCCACAAGTGAACTGAGGGAGCTGCACTGGAGCCAGGGGATAATGCACAAGGAGAAGACCAGAGCTCCCTGGAGAAGAACAGCAGCAGCCCTGGTGACAACAAGGACACGAGCTCCCCCTCCAATGAGAGGAGTGAGGTTCCGGTCAGAAAACCAGTCATGGCAAGATCTTCCAGGAAAATCAACAGCATAGAATCTTCCCCTCCCGATCTCCTCTTACGTCATTTTGGCAGCAATCTTCTGGGGGATCTTCCATGCCCAGAACCATGTTCAGTTCAACTGGGCATTCCAAGCTGACTGTTAGTTAATCCACTTCGATACCTTTTCCAGGACTCTAATTTATGTCTAAAATTGTCATTCATGCTTTGTATCATTTTCTTTAGTTGGCATAGCTTTATATAAGTGCATACTGTAAGCTCACCGATTGTTATATCTACTTGGCCTGTTGTCTGTTTAGTGATATCTTCTTTGTTCTTGTCTTATCAATCTGATTTTGTCTGTTTATCTCCTCTTCAATTATGCAATAATTGAGCTCTTTGGCTTTTGCTTTTTCTCCCACCTCATGCTCTAGGGATCAGCTTTAAGGGAGTTCATACTTTTCTTACCTTGTCTTCTCACATTTTGTGTGTGTATCAGTGTGTGTGTGCATGTGTGTGTGTTGAGATTTGCACGTGAATTATAGTATACTTTTTTGCTAGTATGGTGATCTCTTTTGCTACTGTCTGCCTTTCAGTGATGCACTCTGAGCGTGCAAACTGCATTCATTTGCCTCTCTCTGAAAATCCAGTTACCTCTATTCATTTAGGAGGGAAGGTTATGATGAAATTGTCCCAGCAACCAGTTCTCCATCAATGTACCACAGTATTGTTGATGATACAAATTAAATATTTACCTATAGAAAAAACAAGAGCAAAATTATGCCTCCCTAGCAATAGAAATAAAATCATTAAAATAATAGATACAAAGACAAAATGGATGCCAATATTACATAAAATTAATAAAAAGAATCACTGTACTGTCCTTAACTATTGAAAAAAGATCTATAATCGTAATATAGATACAAAGACAAACCAAACATTGACACATACTATCTATTACATGCAACAACTATACTACCCCAAACAATACAAAAGAACTCAATAATCATAGCATAGAGTTAACTAAATATCTAAAGGTTGATGAAGCTTACTGGCCCCAGGAGCCATCTCTGATGAATGTGGGTAGAGGGAGTCCGTGCTCAGTGACCCACCCATACCCAGGAGCCCTCGGTGAGGCTCACTGGGACTGGGAAGCTGTACCCAGTGACCTGCTCCCACCTGGGAGCCATCTCAGAGGTTGTGGGGACTGGGAGTCTGCTCCTGGAGGCCCACAGGCATCAGCAACCTTCAGTGGAGTCTGCGGCCGGATGAGCCACCAGTACAGGAAGCACTTAGGACTTCAAATCCAGCTGATGCACAGAAACACAGGAAAATATCAAAACAAAGCAAAAAAACACAATCTCAAACCCCCAGCCCATCAAGATCAAGCCCAGGACACATAGACATGCATGAAATTGGAAGTCAAATGCCTGAAATTTCTGAAATGATAGCATCGTGAAGCAATGAAACAACTCCAGGAAGATGTAGAGGAAATCAGATCAGAAATAATAATATGCAATATATTAACTAACGTTAATTTCCTATAATTTTTGAAGTTATGATCATTTTTATCCTTTTTTTGTTTTGTTTTTAAAATGAAAAAGAAAGTATATAGCATACACAAAAGACTAAATGAAATTATAAGAAGCGATATAAATGCAGATTTTTTTTGAGCACATATCAATTGTTTTTCTTTTTTTCTTTTTTTGTACATGCACTTCTGACTCTTTTAAGACTTTCCATAAAAAAAGTTTACAGGGTTTCAAGGATAACTAAACTCATTTGAAACATTAGATAGTAAAAAGAAAAAAAAAGAAAGAAAAAGAAAAGCACTGGTAACATGTTAAGATTTGATAACATAAAATTTATGTTAATGTATGTGTTTTTGTGCATTAACTTTCAAATATATGCTCTGTTTAAATCGGCTTATTTACATGGACACTTGTGAACCCAGTCCATTACCATTTCTCTATTAGTAGGGTGTACCTGCCACCTCACATACGTTTGCATCACATTTGTGCTGTGTAATAAATACTTTCTTTGACATTCCAGATATGCTTTTGGCTTTTTCATCTTATTCTGAGTTTTACTTGGTCCTTCCCTAAATCCTTACTTAAAATTTTCAAACTTCGACTTCCTTCTGCTTTTACCTTGCTTTATTTTTCTCTCTGGTACCCACATATCCACATGCACGTGCACTCACCAAAATAAGAATACTTTTCAATCACAAAAATAACGCCAGCTCGGCATGGTGGCGGACACCTTTAATCCCAGCACTTGAGAGGCTGAGGTAGGAGGAGCATTGCAAGTTCGAGACTGGCTTGGGCTACAACGTGAGCGCAAGGCTGGCCTGAGCTACATAATGTGACCCTGTCTCAAAAAACTAGGGTTGGGTGTTTGGCTCAGTGACTTAAGCACCTGCCTGGCAGGCATGAGGTTGTGAGTTTGATCCCCGGTGCCACAAAAAAAAAAGAAAAAAAAGCCTAATGTAGTAGATACTCAGTGATATTGTACACTGTGCAAAATAATTTAGTACTTTATGTGTTTGAGCTAAAATTTGTGTGTGTACGTGTGTTCCCATTAAATGAACTTCAAATTATTCAGTATTCATTTTCTGGGTTATTTAATTATTTCCAGATATTAACTTGCCTGATACATTTGTGTGTGTGTGTGTGTGTGTGTGTGTGTGTGTGTGTGTATTTAAAATACATTTATGGAATAAAATCTACTTACTTTGCTCTTTTGAGTATGTCTAATCTAGTAGGTACATTATGAAGATTAGAAGAATGACAGTGACATTTTTTTTGCCTGCTTTGCAATAGAGGCAAATCAAAGAATTGAAATAACATTTAAATTAATGATACCTTGACTTCATAAGGATGAATCAACTAAGAGAAATCTCATAGCAATATATGTTCAAAGATGGTTTACAAATGCAAGCACATGTGAAGCAATGTTAAATGTGATAGAATCACTTCAGATAATTATTTTTCTCATGAAGTATTATATTACTTCATGTTGTTTTTTGCCTATTTCTGAAATTTGGTTGGAAAATATACTTTTGTTTCACTAAGTACCACTCACTTGTTTGTATATTTGCTACCTAAAGTTATTTAAGTGATGCTATTTATGAAATAGTTAAAAATTTAATTTTCAATGTAAAAAAATTCAACTTCAGCCAGCTCTAAGTTATCCATAAAGTTTAAACAAATCAGGATTAATCCAGTCATAGGGAAGCTGGAACAAATTTGTTGAAAACCAAGAGCTGCTTAGTTCCTTGACGACCTCCAAATAATTATACAAAAGGAAAGTCTTGTTTAACACATAGAGTTAGAATTCTCACCACGATTTTAAGTATTTCAATAGGTGTCATTTAGAAGTGGGGATGATACATGCTATTGTGACACGTATTCTTAGTAGAACTGTTATCTTTAAATTTCACTGATAGTTTTATTTTAAATTAAACCCAGTTATCAGTACCTGCAGATGTATGAGAAGTTTACTGTCTAAGTGATGCCATAAAGTAAAATGGAATAATAAAATAATAGAATGAATGCGGGTTAATTAAAATGAGATCCATGAAGATTCTGGGAGAGAAATTCTATTTCATATTACAAGTCAAATTCTTCTCTTTCCTCTGTTCTCTGCATTTCCAAATTCTTAATTTTATGATTAGAGATAACATTTGAATGAAGAATTACTTGCCAAAATATATGAATTCATGCAGGCTTTAAAAATTTCCATTTATCTTTTTTCTCTTTTAAGAAGGTGCATTTAAATAATTCGAAACAGTACATTCTGAAGGCAATCAGTCCAGTCATGTTGAAAAGAGAAATGAATTTGCCTAAGAAATAAAAGGAGAACTGTTAAAAATAAAATATTTTGTGTTATTTAAATTGCAAAAGTAGCTATTTTTATGAAGGTCTGCAGTGCTTTTTTGGCAGCTTTGAATAAATGATGAAAGTAGCATCCTTTTTCCTCCTCCCTGTTGCCAACAGTGTAGATAATGAAAATAATTTCTGGTGGAACATGAGGGTTTTTTCTCTTTAAAATTTTGAGAGCTGTTCCCTTCTGCCTCAAAGTTTTCATCAGCTTGGTAGTAGATCTTACAATTTCCTAAAAACATAGTGTCTGTCATGAGGGAGAGTAAGATTAGTATCAGAATAATGACTTTCTGTGGAGAATTCATAAACATGCCATTTTCTACCACATTCTTTATTTTATGCTGAAAAGTTTGAGTTTATATTCACTATTTCAGATTCTTGAAAGATGATTTACTATCAACATAATTTTATTGAAATGACTTTAAAAATCAACCGTTACTAAATGTTTTGGGAATATTTGTTTCCTGAGTTCCGTTATATTTAGCTCTTTCCTCTATGGTAAATAAGAGCCTCCAACTCAATTATTCACAATCAAAAACCACCATAATATGCATTTCAGTGTCCTTTAAACTCAGTAACTGGAGTAATCTTGAAAATAAGCTTAGTCCAACTGATTTCTAGATTCCCACTGGGTATGTAATGAGTTCACTGCATCTTCACAAGAGGGAAAAAGTGATTATTTTCATTTTTGTGTCACTATCTTCTCACTAGGGCAAGATACTTCTGCAGGATGGCCCCTTCACTTTCACTAACCATGTCCCCTCTGAAGAAATCCTGAGCAAACCTACTCAAGTCCCAGAGTTCCTTTTGGCTCTGCTGTCTGGAGAGAATTATATCAGGAACAGATTCCTCCTTCCTTCCATACAGTCCCAATATTAATAACTCAGGCTAACCTTTGACGTTGATTTCCTGCTTCCCAAAGCTGTGCACAGCTGGAACCAGACTGCTCTGGTTTAAGAAAGCCCGAAGCAGCAGCCTGTTTGAGTCTGAAAAGATCCAAGATGATGGAGCAAATGCTTTGCAGCCTGGACTCCATGCTCTGACTCTGGCAGGCTTGATTTCTGAAGTTCAGTGTGGGCTTCTGAATTAATTGGCTTCACTAATGGTGTCACCTTATGTTTTCCTCTGCGTTTGTTCCTCAGAGACCTTCTGAAGAGGCCCCACACCAGAAATGCAGAGCTCACAGGAGACCGAGAGGTTGAGCTTCCCAATCTTATTCAGACACTTTGCCCAAAAAGGTATTTGAACTTTTAAAAATAATAGTAATTAGGAATGTTCCTGTAGAGTGACTTTTTGGGTATAGTTTCCAGGTCCCCTCTCCTCTACACATTTAACAATGCTGGCATTTTTGGAATAAGGTGGGGCATAATGTAAAGCGTAATTATCAAAAAAATATTTGTTAGAAATTTTTGGTCAAACAAGAGAAAGTAAAAAACACTCATATGAGATACGGATAGACAGCAACTCTCCATGAAGAAAATGTATTCACTGTGCACTGCAAATGTATACAAATAAATGAATGGGAAAAAGTTAAAATAGGCTGATCCCTGGAAAAAAAGACTAGTATTTTTTACTAATATTTTCAGGTCTAGTCAAAACTGAGCCTCTACATCAAAACAACCTGGGTAATCACTGCATCCTCTACTCTCCGATAACATTATAAAAGTATATTCATCTGGCCGTTATTTTTCACCATTTTTGAAATTATCTTTTTCCTTGCTTTTTTTTAATTGTAGCAAATATATTGTGAAATTTTAGAAGGCATAGATTCTTTAACAGTCTGTGATAGTACTAATACTATTTAACCTATATTTAATACTTACTACATGCCAGATATTTTTCCAAGTATTGTACGTATTCTAGTACATGGGTCCTTGACAGAAATCTGAGAGGTTAGTACCATTATCATCACCGTTTTGTACATGAAAAATTTAAGAAGCAGCTACTGAGCAGAGCTGTATTATCCCTAGCTCTTAATACTTTGCTCAAAAGCAGTAGGTAGTTTGATACTCACAACATACTGAATTTGAACTTTTAAAGAAGATACTGAAGCCACAGCCTGACCAAAACATAATACATATGACCTGGCAATCTAAAAGTTTACGTTTTTATCTTTATGTGAAAGTGTATATTATGCCTCCACCTAAACCAGATATAAAGAAAATGAGAGCTGAAAAAAATGCAAATTTTCTAGCCTTTTTCTTCTTTTCATTTTTCCAAAGTCACAGAGTCATTGGTCCAAATGGAATGCTGGTTTGCACTGTTTTCAATTTGGCTTAAGTTGAACTCCGAGGAAATATCTATATCGTGTGACCCTATTGGAACAGGCCATTAGTAAATGAATTTATGGAAGAAGGCTTCCCTTCTAAAGATCTTCATGGCAAAGTTTTAACATTATTTGCTGAGTACTCCATAAATAATAGATTTAAGAAGGTCAAGAGAATAGATATTCTATTGTACACTATGTGCTATGTTATTTAGTCAATACTTTGGTCTCCATGTGGTAACCTTTCAAAAACTTTTTAGAGCAATTGCTTAAAGCCACTTATTGAATTGAGACACAATAAAATTTTACAGGACTGTGGATCATTTTTTCTTTACAGTGAAATCCAAGATCTCTGATTAACATTGTTTCCTGAAGTATAATTCAAATAAAAATGGAGAAATGGTCATGAACATTTCAAAATGGCTTTCTTCTTCATTTTCTAGTTATTTATCAAAAATTACTTTCAAGCCGGGCATGGTGGTGCTTGCCTGTAATCCCAGCACTGGGGAGGCTGAGGCAGGAGGATTGCTGTGAGTTCGAGGTCAGCCTGGACTACAAAGTGAGTTCAAGACCAGCCTGAACTGCATAGTGAGACCCTGTCTCAAAAAATAGGGTCAGGGATTTAGCTCAGTGGCTTAAGCGCCTGCCTGGCAGGTGCAAGATTGTGAGTTCAATCCCTGGTACCAAAAAAAAAATTACTTTTCAAATTTAATTGGTGTGCTAATATATATTGACTTCCTGATGACATCTACAAATGGAAATAAAAGTAAATTTTGTCTTTTGAAATTATTTAGCATGTATTGAATTCTTTTTCTTAACCTACTCTTGTGATTAGTTATTCATTTAATCAACAAATGTTCATTAAGAGAATATTGTATAACCAAATGTCATTTAAAGATCTAAAGATATTTTGCTGAGTAAAGCAGATATGTACACTATGTGCTATGTTATTTAGTCAACAGTTTGGCCTCTGTCTAGTTAGGAAACTAGACACGAATGGAAAAGTAAACCCAAGATGTATATTCTCTGATCTATTAATTAGAACATACTATTAACGTGAAGCCTTATGTGACGTATGCATCCTATCTCCGGTGGGCAGAGGGGATTAGGGGTTAAGAAGGTCCTGAGGAACTTTTATTTGAACAAGATATTTAACAAACAATTGAACAGGACAGAGGAATATACTGGCTACAGGAAATAGCATGCATGAGAGTCCTGAGTTAAGAGAGCATATAATCTTCTGACAAAACTTAAATGTAGTTAGCAGAATAATAGAAAGTCAAAATTAGAGTAGCATGAGAAGAGTCTGGACAGATTGTGAGGGACACGATCACATGAAATGTTAAAGGTAACTTTAAGGATGCCAGTGTTTGTGTTTGCCATAAAGCAATGGAGCCACTAAAGAGATTGGGAACAGTGTATCACATCAGAATTGCATTTGAAAAGATCGTGGTAACCCTGCTGTGGAGGTTTGGATTGGGTATGGAATTAAGTGGAAAAACTCAAGAAACTACTGAAAAAATCCCAGCCAAAATGACAAATATACCCAGGAGAAGTAGACAATGGTGAAGAACTTTGAGGTATTCAAGAAGTAAAATATACCTAAACTGGAAATGGATTAAATATAACCAAGTAAGAGAAATAAAGAACCACACTTGAAGAATGGCTCTGATTTCTGGCTTGACAAATTGGTCCGATGATGATGGTTTTATGCTAAGATAAGTGAAATAGCCAGGGAACCATTTGATCATTAAGCACCTTTGAAATAAGAAGTGCAGATGAAAACTTGTGCATATGAGGCCTAGATCTCAGAAGGGGGACCTAGACTAGAGAAAGAACTCATCTGGACACGAGTGAAAGTTTTAAAAAAGAAGTGGAGACAAAGGTCAAGATTAAAGGGCTGCAAATACTTCAAAGCTATATAAAAGCAAATGGTTGCCCTCTCTTGTCAACTCCTTCTCAAATATTGTTCACTTACATCCTCCGTTAGCACCCATTTTTGCTCTTCTAGTTCAGAAACCTATCAACTGGATCTAGGCTCATATCAAGATACCTTAACTGACTTTCTTATTTTAATCCTATTGTTTACTTGGCAGGAGAGAGTATATGTACTTAAAATCCTGCTGTCACCCCAGTCTCTAAACAATAAAGATCAGTCTCTAAGTGCAACATGCAAGACTCTTCTTTCAAAATCAGGTGTTTTTTTTTTTTGTGTTTTTTTTTTGTGTGTGTTTTTTTTGTTGTTGTTGTTGTTTTTTTTGGCACTGGGAATCAAACTCATGCATGACCTTGCACTTGCCAGGCAGGCTCCGTGCCTCTGAGCTATATCCCTGGACCTCACGATCAGGTTCTTGCTGTGTCTCAGGACATAATTCCTATCAGTGGATTGGTTTAAATTTTGAGGTTAGAGCAGAAAATCAGCCCAATGCCTCCTCCCATGCGTGTCATGGTGTAGCAGATGTAGGTCCTGGAAGACAGTCATAGAATGTTTATTGAATGGAGGAATAAATCTGCAGTTACATTTCTAGTGCTGTGTTGAAACACAATTGTTAGCATCTTAAAAGCTTTCAGCCACTTCTGAAATTTCTTGTCTGTCAGCTGCTTACACACAAACACACACACAAATTTAAACACAGACAGACACGAACAGAGTGGGAATTAACTAAATATTGTGTATGCCTTAGTCACGTTCTTTGTTGCTAAAACACAACACCCGGCAAACACAACTTGAATAGATGTTTATTTTGGCTCACAGTTTTTCATCTATACTTGGCCAGATCCAAGGCAGGGGAGGCAAAGTGGAGGAGTCCAGGTGGAGGACTGCTGGGCACGTCATGGCGGACAGGAAAAAGAAAGAAAACAGAAGGACTGGGAGAGGGAGATATAATCCTTCCAGGTCATAGATCCAATGATTACTGCCCACCAAAGTCCAATTCCTAACAGAAAATCAACTGTACGATCTCATGATTCAATCAACTGTCAAACACAGGAGGCTTCTGAGGGGCTTTTCATTTCAGTGGACTTTGTCTTGCAGATGGAAAGGGGAGTGAGGGGAGCAGGGAGATGGAAAGTGAAGAATAAATCCAAAGGACTAAGTTGTGGTATGTGTATGCGCAAGTGTATAACTCCCTACAATGAGTGCATGCATGGTGCCTCTCAAACACATCAAAAACAAAACGATATATACATTATCACTTTAATGTTCAGAATTCTGCAATGCCAATGAAGTGGCATTACAAAGGAATTTTTTTTTTCAGCTTCTCTCTGTGGACTAAAATCTCAGGATCCTGTAGATAAGCTTGAACTAAAAATTTTTCCTTAGCAATTTAAGGCTCCAGGTTTCTTTTTCTCACTGTGTGCCCAGGTATCTTAGTTGGTTTATGATAGCTTTTTTCTGTTGACATTGTTGACATTCTACCTTACATTTCGTCTCTACTTTTTGTTATGAAATAACATCTGGATTTCTTTTAATCTGTTTAATGTCATCTTTATCAATGGATGATCTCATATTTGAGGGTAGCTGCAGTTTCAATGAAAACCAACACACTCCAACTGCCTCATTTCTTCTCACTTATCCATTTCAGATAAACTGGTCAATTTAGCAACATACATTTAAAAGTATGTACCAGCATACGCATAAAATTTAAAAAGTAACATGACATGATAGTAAGATTATGAAAAAAGCACAAGAGTGTGTGTATGTGTGTGTGTGTGCGCGTGTATCACGGTTCTAGTGTTTCCATATGTAAACTCACACTGGGCTAAACTCAATTAACCTCATTTAAATTTCAAATGTCTGTTCATTTTCCTAAACCACACCAGCTTCTAAAATAACCTTCTTTTTCAATTCATTGAGAAAATAAAGGCCACTTTTCATTTGTAGTCTCTGTTGTTTTGACCTAGTCTTCAAAACCATGTCCAATTAATTATTAAGATACTGTGAATTCACCTGCCACCAGTATTAGATTGATTTGTTAGACGAATTTTTATCCTAAACTTTCATGTCAGATGACCTGGGATATAGAAATCTACTCAAATTTTGCCTCAAGTGTTTCAATTGCAAAACTGGGGTGAGAATTGGAGCTCTTCTGCAATATTCAATCAAGCGATACTTTATTGCTAATGTAACGATAAGATGATGTAAATATGGTGTATACAATATGAAGCGAGAACATGTTAACTTCAAAGGGAACATTTTGAAATCAAAATATATCCTTGTTTATGCACATTTATAATCCTCATAAATATCTTGATCCAACTTCTAGACAAAATTAGAGAATTGTTGTCACTATCTTTGAATCTCATCATCGGAAACTATTGTTTTAGTAGCAGTTATTACTGTCATTAGCAAAATATGTTAGGCACATTAAATATGTATGTTGCAGCTTATTTGCATATCTAATGAAATTTCAAGAACAACATTTTTTGGAATATTAGCAAAACAAATATAAAAACGAGTTGGTTTCTTGCCCTTTTAGAGGTGTATGCAGATAAATTAGTTTCAAAATGCTAATAACATGTATGTTTTACCCAAGAATTTTGCATGCACACTCTTTCATTACTTTTTTTTAAATATTTGAAAATAAGTGTTTTAAAAACTATTTTAATTGAAATAACTTGTATGGAAGAAAAATTAAAATGTAGTGAAATGTTGTAAATTTTCTGTAGTACACTTGACTAATTATTCCTAAATCCAGATGAGAAAAATATATCAGCACTAGATAAAATACAATAAAATTAAATTTATATAATGTTGAAGCATGTTTATTGAAGGACACAATAATCAAACAAAATTTGGAGTTTTAAAAAGTCATCCCAAAATCACATGCATGTATTGAAACATTGCATTGTACCTTTTAGTATGTGAAATTTTTGTTTTTATGTATCGATTCAAAGAGTAATTTTTTAAAAAATTACTTGAATGAGTATGTTAAAATACATAAAACATTATTTAGAATTTAAGAAAAAAGCCAACTACCGAATTAAAATATTTGCATGATTTAAATATTTAATCTTATAAATTTAATCATAGAAGCTAATTAGAATGCTTTACACTTTTCTTAGAATATTGCATGAATAATAATGTTAATCAGCCAGTTCCTAGGTTATCACTTTATATTGTTTCTATATCACATTGTTCACAAGTAGGAATGATGCTAAAAACAAACAAATAATGTGAAGTCTGGAATCAAAGATGAATAATTATAGGGTTATTCAAATTGTAAGAAATGTTATATGTAGATATGAATTAGCAAATTGAAGTGGGTGTCTTTTTCCAAGTGTCCATTAATGCTAATAAGCAAAGAAGAAAATAGTACTGAAGCTCCACTAATCAGGAGTTGTCAATGATGGGTCAAAAGAACTAAGTTGTGGAGACAAATTTTATACACTTAGTAATATGCAGGAGATTATTATGTATGATTTTATCTTAATTGGTTTGAGAATTAATTGGGTGGTAACAAAAGCTAGTATAAAGCTTTTCATTTCTGCAGAACAATTAAAAACCCCAAAAGGCTTGGAGTTAATGATAACCACTCTACTGGATTAACTCCTAGCTATAAAATCAAAAGAGATTTATTATTTATCTGAAAATTGAGTTAATCTTAATGACTAATGTATATTAGTTGGCTGGGTACATTTCAACTTTTCAAAGCATGTTTCTTTGGACAAGGTCAAGTCTGTATAAAATCGATATAACAGTAAGGGATTCTTATGACTATGTGTTTCTCATTTAAATAATAATTGGAAAAGATACAATGAAAGTCACGGGACATGCTATTTATTAGTTTGTATCCCCAAATTAGGGTTATTTTTGTCATTTGTTTAATCCGCCATACTAAGAATAAAATTGAGCTCAAATTATAAATAAGAACAGTCAAAAAAGAAATAAATGCTGTCGATTTTGCCAACCAGGGCCAGGTGGACATTAGGTGAAGTGAAATAAATCAGGCATAGAAAAAAATTACTAAATGATTTCCACTCTCATACATCTAAATCTAAATTTAGAACCTAAAAAGGTAGCACTCAGACCAGTAATGGAATGGCAGTTACCAAGAGCTACAAGAGTGAGGGACTGGGGAGATGTTAGTCAACGAACACAAAATTGCATCTGAACAGGAGAAAGAAGTCCAAGAGATCTGCTGTGAAAAGCAGTGCTATCATTGAGGGCAATGTAGTTGAAAATTGCTGAGGTTTAAGTGTCCTCATCACTAAAAAAAAAAAATGTATATATATATAGATATATATATATACACACATATATATGTAAGATAATACATATGCTAATTAGTTTAATTTAGCCATTTCCACAATATGTACATATTTAAAAACATCATAGTGTATACCATGAATATATGCATTATTATTTGTTAGGAAGAAAGGAAGACAAGAAGAAAACAAATTTACTTTTGGATCTCCATGTCTAACAAAGTCAAAATTATCTGTCTCAGCATTAAGCTTAATTTCTTAAAACTTCAATTCGTCTTTAAATGCAGCAGTTAAAGCTAAGAAAGATGAGTTCTACACTTGATATTTGTTACAAGTGCAATATTTGGAGATGAACCCTAGTTTGCTAGCCACTGAGGGTACTGAGTTCACTGTCAAGCATATCAGCAATAGCACTGATCATTTATCTCTACAATCTTAAAATGTTAAGAAAATATTTATGGTTCTTGAATAATGTCACAAAAGACACACAAATTTATAGTGCTGATGCAATATCTGTTTCTAGTGTTATCTTTAATTGATTACTATTCAACAACAAATACTAATTTCCAGATTTCATCAGCTAATTTGTTAGCGGATATTACAAACTTAATTTGCATAAAGGTTGTCTTTTTGATTTTTAAAAGAGTAACAATGTTTTGTATATCACCAGATTGTTAAGTAGATTATTTAGAAAAAAATACCAAATGTTTTATATACTTACATAAATGATACTTGTGAGACAGTACTCAATGTGTAGTGTTTCTTTTTGTAGTAAAGAAATGGAGTTTTTAAAAAGATATCGTAAAGTAAGAAATATTCCTTTAAATTCAATGTTAATTTTCTACCTTTAAAACAAATTTTCAAAAAATGTATTTTTTTAATTATAAAAAGAAAAAGGAATAAAAACAATGATACGGAATTTAAGACAAGAGAGCTGAGAATACAGCTCAGCAGCACAGCACTTCCCTGGCAAGCACAAGGTCATGAGTTCAATTCCTGGTACCAAAACAAAACAAAACAACACACACACACACAAAGATAGTGACAGTGATTAATATATTGTGTATTGTGATCTTCAAAGTACTTCCTCAGATTATAAGACATGGGCATGAAAAATTGATTAATGTGAGCCCAAAACATCGATTGCTTTTAATGAACTAATAGAGACTAGTAGCATAATTATCTATCATATATATATATATATATATATATATATATATTTTCCCCTTCTTTCTTTTCTCTTTTCTTGCATACCAGTTGTTCTTTCCTTTTAAGCAGTTTCTTACCTTTTCACTTTGACAATATCTATTGTACATTTTGGGGCTTATTTACTCTTTGAGTTTTTTGCACTAGGGAGTCAACACGATGTTTACACATGCAAGTCTGATTTATGTCACTTATGAGTATGGTCTCAAGTTGCATCCATTTACCCATAAAAGGCTCAAGTTTATTCTTTATAGCTGAGTAGTACTCCATTGTATAAAAATACCGCATCTTTTTTATCCATTCTGTGGTTGATGGGCATTTGGGTTGTTTCCAGGATTTAGCTCTTATAAATTGTGCTACTATAAACATGCGTGCACATGCATCACTGTGGTATGTTTCCAATTCTTCTGGGAAAATAGCTGGGTCTAATGGGACCTCCAATGCTAATTTTTTGAGGAATCTCCACACTGATTTCCAGTGGTTGCACCAGTCTACACTCCCACCACCAATGAAAAAGGGTTCCTTTTTCCCCACAGCCCTGCCAGCAATTATTATTGATTGATTTATCGATGATAGCCCTTCTTTCTGGAAGGAGATGGAATCTCAATATTGTTTCAATTTGCATTTCTTGAATGACCAATGATATCAAGCTATTTTTTATATATTTGTCTGCCATTTGTATTTCTTTATCTGAGAAGTGTGTATTCATCTCAGATGCCCATTTTTGGATTGATTCTTTGAATTCAGAGGGCAGGATCTTTTTTTCAATTCTTTACATATTCTAGATAAAAGTCTTTGCCTGAGGGACAGTTGACTAAAATATTTTCCCATTCTGTGGGTTTTCTTTTCACTCTGTTGGTGATTTCTTTTGATGTGCAAAAGCTTTTTAATAAGATGAGATTCCAGTTGTTGATTCTTTGATGTACTTCCTGCATGGTTTGGGTTTTGTTCAGGATATCTCTGCCTACTCCTATGTCTTCAAGATTTCTACCCATTTTCTCTTCCAGTAGGCTGTTTCTGTTTTAACATTTAGATCTTTGATCCATTTTGACTTAGTTTAGTTCATAGTGGCAGACATGGGTCTCGTATTAGTCTTCAGCATGTGGAAAGACAATTTTTCTGGCACTATTTATTAAGCAGGTTATCTTTCATTCAGTGAACACGTTTAGTCAGTTTGTCAAAGACAAGGTGGATGAGTGTGTTTGTAGTTGTGTCTGCATCTTCTAATCTGTTCCACTGATCCTCAGGTCTGTTTTATTGCCAGTACCATGCTGATTTTATTACAGTAGCTTTGTAGTATAATTTGAAAACTGGGATTGTGATGCCTCCTGCCTTGCCTTTGTTGCCCAGGATTGCTTTTGTTATTCTAGGTCTTTTCTATTTGTAAATGAGTTCTAGGAATGTTTTGTATAGATTTATGAGGTATGCTAGTGATATTTTGATCAGAATTGCATTAAATCTGTATAACAGTTTTGGGAGTATGGCCATTTTCACAATGTTGGTTCTTCTTATCCATGATCAAAGGATATCTTTCCATTTTCTGATATCTAATTCACTCTCCTTTTTCAGAGTACTATAATTTTCAATGTATAGATCTTTTACTTCCTTTGTTAGTTTGATTCCTAAGTATTTCATTTTTTGGGATGCTATTGCAAAATGTGCTGTTTCCCTAATAAAAATTGTTTTAAATATGATTAACACTCCCCACTTATATTTGTGACTATTCAGGTATGCTACACCAAAAAGAAAAATATTGAGATCCAATAGCAATAGTAGATCTCAGCAGACAAAAGCAGTGAAGGAAGAGAAAGAATGAACAATGTAAAGTAGAAGAAACCAGATTATTCAATATGGAATGATGGACTTTGTTTTTTGAAGCTTTGTCCAAATTAGGAACAATTTTGTATTCACCACCTATGTTTGTTTTCACATTTTCACAGTTGTTCAGCAGTCTTTGACGAGCTTTTGTGGCAAAGGAAATATAAAATTACTTTGAAATTCTCTGAGCAACTCAGATACCACTACAACGTACTATCAAGAAATGCTGAAGAATTATGCCTTTAAAGTTGTGCCAGGAAACCAGGGAGCTTTTTTTCTATCTCTCATTATCAAGCAGAGCTCCGCACCCAGCCTTCATACATCAGCTTGCCGCTGAAGTTTAGACCATAAAGAGACTTTCTTTTCTCATCTTAGGGAAGCAGCATGATGGAAGCAGAAAACAACCATATGCAAAAGCAGAACCGTCTCTGCCATTAACTAGTGAATCATGGAAATATCGGGCATTTGGTCTTTTTATCCGTAAAATAATGTGAGTGACATACCGGAGTGTCCCCTTTAACACTCCAAGAAAAGGAAGACTTGGCTACACTTCCAGCCAGTTAAATGTCCAGCTATTATAGATGAGACTATGACAAAAATTTGATTATATTACCTGTCTCTAAACTGAAGATTCTTTTAAAAGGAACATATTATTGCCAGGGTGTATAGAAGGGAAGAAAGTCAGGACAAAAGGAAAAGATGGGAATAAAGAAGTAGGAGAAACATTTTCTTTTTTGTTGTTGTGTTGTTCCTTTAAAATCAGGAGTTGGAATTCTCTTTTACACATGCTGGAAATTCATCTAAATGCTGTTTTTTATCCAGTTGCTTCTTGACTTTTTCAGTTGTTCAGCTATCTCAGACAAACCACTGCTACGTACAGACACAGTGCTATTCCAGTGTCACTCTTGTAAACAGCACCACTTCGTAGAGTCATTGAAAGCCAAATACTTGTCTTTCAATTGTCAGGTTTAATCCTTCACTGAATCTTAACTGTTCCTGAAATCACACAATGCTGTCCATTCCTTTCACTTCCAACTGCACATCCTCTCCTCTAGGAGCCCCATTAGTCTCCGTATTATATACACATCAGACTTTTAAAAAGCATGTCAGTTATTCTAGTCTACATCCAGAGCTTGAAGAAAATACTTCTGTTACTTCCTAGGACTCTTAGGAAATAGATTTTAATACTTTCTAATGGAACATTCTGCAATAATGGAAGTGTCCTCTAAACTGTTTATTGTGGTAACCATTGGTCTCATTGCATCATGAGTAATTGAATTATAGCTGTTTCAGCTAAAGAATGAAATTCTTAACTTTAGTTAATGTTAGTCACTTTAAATTCAAATTTTAAAAACCACATGTATATTTAGGCATTGTAGTTCAAATTATAGCCTACTGGATTCCAGATCGAACTCTCGCTACTCACTAGTGTTTCCTTACACCAAACCTACTACCCTTCTCATTGTGACTGTCACCTGGAAGTTTTATCAAATTAATTTTGTCCCTCACTTACTTAAGAAACTTTTGCACATGCCATGCTTTTTAAATGGAAGGACTCCCATAATCCTTTTTTCACCTACATATCCTTTAAAAAAGACCCAAGAAAGTGATTCCCTTAGGAAAACTTTTTACCACATGATGATTTAAGTTTTAAATATTTTTGTAACCATTGTTTTCTCTTCTTCACTGTCTTTGCCACAGTGGCAGTCTTAAATTTATTTTGATTAGTTTGATAAAACCAGACTGTATGATCAATAAAGGCATAGTGATTATGGCCTAGCAATTGTTCTGGTGTTTGAAACATAAGAAGCATTCCATAAATACTAATCGTGTGGAGTAAGTCTTTATCCTTAATTATTCTACCACTTAGTAGCCATAACTAGACTTGAATTTTTCTGATAATATATTTGAGAAATATGTGTAAATATGAAGCAGATTTTAAAAAAGCAAGAAAACAAAGCTTATCTAATTGCCTTCCTCTTCTCAGACCAACAAGGAAATGGAACTTGAGAACTTTCTTGGTATTTAATGACAAGGCAATCACACACTAATGCCTGAGCTAAAAGTTCAAATGAACAGCGATTGTAAATATCTGACTTCTCTGCTGCATTCGGGTATACAAATTAGAAAAAAAAAACTCTCATAACTTTCACCAACAACTTGAGATGCACAAATCCCTCTGCTCCTTATATCTTATTTTAATCCTTTCAAGTTATTTGTTCCTGTAACTGACATTTTTATCTTCTATGTGCTTCTACTTGTCCCCATTTCACACTTTTTATCAGCATATTTTTCTGCAGCTTACTGTCTTCAAAGAGCCATGCATAGTTTTACTGTAACTTAGATTTTTAAGCTTCTTCTGAAGAGTCTTTACATTTTAATCTTGTTTTTTCTTAGCGACATGCTCAATTCTAATTCCATGAATATATTTTGCACTTTTGAAATGACAGGTTTATAGGGTGAGTTGTGCACTTACCCAGCTTGTCTCCCACCTTAAAAACAGAAAAGTCATCTCTATGAATTCTTTGAAGGCCGTGTAATACTTTTAGTATACTCTGCATTAGGTGTCTGTCCATGCAATGTGCAGTAGTAACCTAATCAGAATTTCACAAAGCACTGAAGATTTTCTAATTCATTTAATGCACCTGTCTTTAGCTGAATAACATATATGCGAAAGTCTGCTGAGAATGTTTGCTTTTGATGCTTCTCTGTGTAACTTGGGATGGGGGTGCATCAGAGAATGGAGCCAAAAATGTGATATGCAAAACTATCATCTATTGAACCTCAAATAATAACAATCTGAAACTTTTTTCTGTGTTAGCTACTTTTCCATCAGCACAACAAAACATCAGATAGCATTACTTTGCAAGAAGGGCTTCATTTATTTCATGATTTTGGTTGTTTAAATCCATTATTTATTAGTCTGGTTGCTTTGAAGCCACGGAAGGCAGCATGTATGGCAGGGGCGCATGCAAAGCAAAACTGCTCATTGCTTCCCCAGGAAGCACGAAAGTACAAGTGTAAGGGGCTGGGGTCCCAAAACCCCACTCAAGTGCATCCCTCCACTGACCTAAGACTTCCCGCAAAGCTCATCTCTTAGAGGTCCCACTGCCTTGCAACAGTGCTACCCCGGGGAAAATCCTTAACATCGACACTGAAGATCTGAACTACAGACATCCCATCAACTGTAATAGGGGTGCAACCCTTTATGATATTAAATGAGCTTATGTGCCTTGAATGTCTAGTTAGAGTGCATTTTGCAGATGTTAGATTTTCTGCCTTCCACCTTTCTATTGCTTTGAGCATTGACAATGCGAAGGTTGAGGATTTCTGCATAGGCACAAGTCCCTCATTCCCAGGTGAAAGTAAAACTGCTTTGGTTCTTCAGTATCTTCAGCCCACCACCTCTTATCATCTAGAATTATTTTAGCACAAATATCCGATGTGGCTGCTATGCTGTAGGATTGACTAGGTAGTCTTCAAGGTTTTTACACAAGGTTAACTCTAACTGTCCTGCATTACCTTGTCATTCGGATTCCTTATTATCACTGAAACCCTAACAGCTATATGAACTGAAGCACTTTGTAATCCTTATTTGTGATCCTTAATCTCCAAACACCAATAGCAGTTTGAATCAATGGATAACTTAGAACTCATCTCCATTTTATTTTAAACCTTGAGTGCCATTTCGACTTCTTCCACCATGCTGCATCCTAGTGGAAAACACCACCAGATAAATTACACCTAATTTTGTCATTGTGTCCTAAACTATCTGGTTGCCATTGCAGAGGCCAGTGACCATAGCTGGTTAATAATCTGCTCCTTTAATTGGTGCCCTTTTCTTCACATTTGCAAAGGCTGATGTTTCTGAGGTCAGTGCTTTCTTCCTCTCTTTCTTTTTCTCTCCTAATAGAAGTATCCAGTTAGAATGAAATCCTTTATGCAACCTCAGCTAAGAGAAATGGGGAGGAAAAAGTGAGAAAAATCTGAGAAAAAGCTCCGTTCTAGTAAAATATCACCATCTAGATGAACTCATAATAGAAAGTGAACAAAAATGTTCTAGCAGTAATTACCGTTAATTCATTTTTAAAATCAAGAAAAATAAGTTCATTTACTCCCATATACAATTTTTAAAAAAGCTACAATCACATTCCCCACTATGCAACCCGCCCCTCCCACACACTCCATGCTCAGTTCACTAATGCTCTCGGGTGACTGGGAAAGTTTCTGTATTCTGCATTAACCTAATGACATTTGAACAACAACTGACCTGGAAAATCAGGAAAACATGGTTCTTCAAGTCTAAGAGCTTTTTCAGGTAAAATGTCCTCAGTCTTGGCAGGCAACATGTTTAGCAGCAGACATCTCTCAGCCTGACTGCACCTAGAATTCTCTGTGTGCCAGGGGAATAACTCCCAGCTCGGTCTGTGTTCACTCAGATTCTCCTGCTCTACATTTAAATTTTTGATTCTTAAAGCAATACATTTAAAAATCTGTCCTATAACCCATTTACCTTCATATCTATTATCTTAATCATCACTTTTATGAAAAAAAAAACTTCTTCCTTTGCGGACTGCAAAAATTAACTAAGATGCTTAACCTAAAACCTATAGAAATCATTAGTCATCTCACAATCAGAAAACAAATGCTGATGATATCTAGTCCATTTGGCCAATTTTCATTACAACCTCTAAAAAGGTTGTAATGAAAATATACCTGACGACTTTCATTCCAATAGTTGTAAGAAGCAACCCAGAGATTAACAAACTAATCAATGTAATCAAGCGTTCAACCAACCCAGTTAATAGTAATCATTCTTTTTGCAATTTTTATTATTAGTATATGCTTGTAGTTCATAATGTTTACATTCCTTCTGTGGAGTTGGCACACACGCATGACTCATCATTCTCAAGGGTTTATAGATGAGGATATTTTCCCTCTATAGTCTTGTAGCTGAAGTTAAATTCAAAAAGGTTTAAGAATAAATTGTTTCTGGCACAAATCTATTCATTTAGTAACTAATACTAATGTCAATGTTTGTTACTATCGAATTTAAGCACCCTGTTAATTCTCATAAATTCAACCTCAGCTTTGGATGAGCAACTGTGGTTAAAAAAAGACAGGTAGTTGCAAGTAAATTAAAAGCCCAAGAGTAAACATTTCAAATTTTTCCTTTTTATTTTTGTACTTCATATTACATACTTTGATCATATTTATATCCCATGTATAGATGCTTTCTCCAAATTCAGATTGCAAAGAGTATTGTTAATCATTTGTCACTATTTCATGACAAGCAACTTTGTGTAATATTAAGAATTTACCAAAAATAATTAATTCACTATTTTAATGAGTTAATTATATTTTCTCATATGATCACGCCCTATGCACTATCTACTTTGTATGTAGAGGTTTTTCTTATTTAGTCCTTACTACAGACAATGATGCCATGAAAAATGCATTCCAGTAGTTGTAAGAGGCCGCCCAGAGATAAATATACTAATCAACCTGTATAAACTTCTTCTAAATTATTATTTATATTTTGAAGTATATTTCTGGAAGTGAAATTACTAAAGCAAATAACACTAATATTTATGTGTCTTAATGTCTAATTAATTTTTTCTCTTTTGAAAGTTTACAATAATTTACATTTCTAATATGATTGCATGAGAAGAATTGGTTCAGTAGACCATCTTTAGCCTTGAGTATTACTTTTGCAAAAAATCTTTATCAAATTAAAATATTTACAGAAACTAGGTACCTATTCTGTTTTCATATTCCTTTTCACTGATTGAACATAAAATCTGTATAGTTACTTTTATTAATCGTTCATGTTAGCTCCCTATTGTATCAGAAATTTGTATTCTTACTTACTTACATAAATACGTATCTCTGTCTATATTTACTCATCCATTTACCAATTTACCTACACAGAAAATCAAACCTGGTCTGCTACTATTTACAATAAACACTTTCCTAGCGAGTTACAGTCCTCTTAATTTATTTATTGTATTTTTGTTTATTTGTGATACTTTAGATAACTTTATTTGAAAGGTTTCATTTTGTGTATCTCCCTTTAATTTTATTCCTTTTACAGTTTCATTATGAATACTTGATTTTTAGTCTGTAGTAAATTTAACTGGGTATGAAATGATGTCCAAATTGACATTTTCTCAAATACCTAACATAAAATACCATTTACCTACTAAAATATTGTACTTGGTTCTGAAATCTATTTCAGGTCTGCATTCTGCTCTGATAACTTGACTGTTTCCTATTATATCAGTATCAAATTACTAAATATTTTAGTTTTAGAGTGTATTGCATTATGAGCTAAAGTCATAAAACCCAAAACAAATATTCATAGATATGTTTATTTATTTACACTAGTTAAGGTATTTTTCCTGATCATACTATATATTTTTCACAGATTGGCTGCAGCTCTTTTGGATATTTTCACTTTGGAATATTATAGATTCCAGGGCGGTGGTAAAAAAAAGATACGAAATTTTTGCACCTCTATTTCACTGGATAAATACAGCCATGAGGCTGGGCTTGAGTTCAAAGGGCCCAGTGTTCTTTCTCAGTCAGGGTTACAAGTAATATCTTGTACAAATCTATTCTGAATCCACTTTTAAAAATTGAGTTCTGCAGGGTGTGGTGGCACACACCTGTAATCCTAGCACGCAGGAGCCTGAGGCAGGAGGATAGCTATGAGTTTGAGGCCAGCCTGGGCTACATAAGTGAGTTCAAGGCTGACCTGAACTACACAGTGAGACCTTGTCTCAAAAATAAAACAAAACAACAAAAAAAATTAAGTCTCTATTGCACTTCTGGCTAATTACCTTAAACTTAGAAATTAATTTTATTTGAATTGCTTTATTTGAAATATTCAGTTTATGTCTAGACAATATTTCTTTTCATGTATTCAAATTTTTCTCAATTTTCTCAAATTTCTCTTTTCTGATTTTTTTCTTTTATCTTTTTTTAAAAAATTTATTTTAAAGAGTAAAAGGATAATCTCAGGAAAAATTTAAATCTTTATATTGTTCTCAGAAAAGTTTTGGATATTTTAATAATGAATTGAAAAAGCATTCCAAATATAATTTAAATCCCTTAAAGGTAATATAAGGAAAAAAGTCATCCTAAAAATATTGATATTGTGCTTGCCATTTGGAATAGTATAACCCATTTGGCTAGATGTTCCTTTATAATTCTAAGTAATTTTAACTGAATTCCTGGGGCTGTGCTGTTTGATGTATTAACCATCTGCCATATTTAGTTATTTACATTGAAGTCAAATACTCAGTTCTTTGGTCACAAATGTCATGTTTCAAATTGTGAGTAACTATTATGTATGATTAATTCTTATTTCTTCAGACAGTCACAAGCTGAACATTGCTACTACTGGAGAAACTTCTAATGGACAGTGTAACTGTGGGGCTTGTCAGTTACATATCACTAGAATGTTAATTTTTTCTTTTTCATGATTGAGATTTTTCTTATTTCTGCTTTGTGGTCTATTATTTTGGACATAATTTTGAGCAAAAGGTTTATTAAAGATGGTGACATAGGTGGTCATACACAGAAAAATGATTTTTCTGTTTTTGATAATTGGAAATAAACTATCGTCCTTGATTTACAATCCCCTTGCTTTCTTCTAACCTCAGCCATCCTACCTAGATTGAATTCACTATTAGTGTGTGCTTTTTTCTAGATACTTTGGTATTGGAAACAACATGGCATAAGAGATAGGAAGGGTCAGTGAAAATGGTTTATGGCTCTCTTAAAGATTAGCGTGTATTCAGTAGGCATATATGTTCCAACTTTTAGGAACTAGGCACTGCAAGCTAGGCACCAAGCTGAGAAGTCATGAAGCATTCCTCTTCCCAAGCCCAGGCAATGCGTGAGGTAAAGCTTACATTGGACATACACTGAAAATCTCAATGTAACTTGACAGAGTTTCACATCTATGAAATAGCCCCAATTCTAGCTTCCCAAATAATGGAGTTATACTTTTCTAGGTTTTCAAATGTCTTGAATTTTCACTTCCTTCTATGTCTTCATAGAATTTTTTTTCAGATGAAAATAAAGCAAGCTTCATCAAAATTCACCAGACAGACACACTAATGAACCAGAATCTCCAGTGTCCACAATACTTTACTGTCAGATTTTCCCTTTACTCAGTTTTTTTTAACTTAATGGTTTTGTAGACCCATTAAATACATATGTACATTGATAAACATAAGAGTAATGACTGTCATTTACATAAATTTGTTAAGTGTGGAAGGCATTTATATCGCTAAACTTTCAAATCAAACCTAATGATTTAAACATCATAATGATATCATTAAGTACTAACTCATTTTAATTCATGGAAAATAAGGCTCATCGAGATTTTGCAATTTTCTCAGGGTCACAGTAGTAACATCTAAAGATTCAGGAATGTAAGATTAACTCTGATTCTAAAAGATTATTTTTACTGATAAAAGTTTATAAAATATAAATTGATAAATACCATTGTGTGGTATCATTTAGTTGGAATTTATTAAAGAAAATAATCTTTATTATTTGCTGAGAAAATAGCACTAGAAAATATCCAAATTAAAGCATGAAAATGAAACCTTGAGTTTCTTTATGGAACACAAGTGTATAGAAAATCTGAGTTTAAGTTTTGCTGTAATATAGTCAAAGGCTTCTGAAAGTGACTCCAATTTTACCACAATGTTTGGAATACCAACAGAGGAGTGTATTATAAAATGGAGAGAAATATGTGTGCATAAAACGCTTGTATTCTCTAAATTTTATGCCTTCTTGCTTAGTAATTGGACAACTGTGATACTCAAAGACTTTAAATCCAATAAAAATTGTTCAGAAGCCCATGTTTCTGTGTACATATTGATATGTGTTTCTCAATATGCTACCTTATTTAAAGCAAATATTTTTCTCCCAATTAATAAATATCAGCTACCACAATTACCACTGTGTAAAATGTCCTCAGGAAAGTAAATTTATACTAGAATTTTGTTTTATTTACAGACAGTACCTTTTTCTTTAATAAATTCACATGAATGAAAATCATTAAATTATATTCTTAATAAAGCTTCTCAAAACTCATTTGCTAGCTCTTTATATAGATCCTTCTCAGATATAGTATGAAAGTGTTTTTGTGAACACTGCCAAAGGAGAGATTTGCCTTTCATCATCTGAAATATATGCACATGTATTTCACTTGAATATTCCTGTATCTCTAATTTTATGCACATGTGAATCTGTTTTATAGCATGTTAATGTATGATATTTGACACTGAATTCAGGTAAATTAATTATAATCATAAAATTACTCTTAGACATTTATAGGAAATTTCTTTTTTCTTTCTCTTTCTTGAGCTAAGTATACCAGATATACAGAGTAGACAAAGAGACCCAAAGGGAGAAATGGGTGACTTCTATGAAGCACCCCTTCCATTGGACTGAAGCATTATAAAGGCGGATGTTATTTTTGCCTTTCATGTGATTCTATCCAGCAATCCTCCTGTCTCCATGTATCTGATTAGCAACCAGTTTAAATTAATGAAAATACAAAATCAATGTTTCCATTTCAGAACTTCACATATTTTTATTTATCTACTTTTGTTTGTCTGTATTTGTTAACTGTTACCATCCCATCCCCAACCCCTGTACCTTGTGGTTCTCTTTATCATTCCTCTTTGTCGCCTCTGATGCCTACTTCCTGATCTTTCTCTTTGCCTACTAAGGAGTTCCATCTTTGGGATGTCTTGGGGCTACATTTATGCCTTGGAGTAAATTTCAAAAAGTATCTATCTTTAGCACTTCATGTGACAAGCATGTTATAGTACATAATGCAAATACAAATGTGTTATATGTGGTGTGATTGAAAATACAGAAAACATGTAAATTTAAAAAAATTATAGTAAAGAGATATTGCCATTAATACCCTCAAATAATCTTGTTTCTACCGGGGTATGGTGGTGCACGCCTTTAATCCCAGCACTTGGGAGGCTGAGGTAGGAGGAGCGTTGTGAGTTCAAGGTCAGCTTGGGCTACAATGGGAGCGCAAGGCCGGCCTGAGCTACACAGTACGACCCTGCCTCAAAAAACCGGGCTCGGGAGTTTGACTCAGTGGCTTACACGCCTGACTGGCAGGTGTGAGGCTGTCAGTTCAATCCCCAGTGCTGCAAAAAAAAAAATAAATAAATAAATATATTTTAAAAAAATAAAAAAATCTTCTTTCTGAATACATTGTCCCATTTTTCTTGCCATCATTTCAAGCCATTCTGGAAGTCCTCTTTAATGTTTTAGCTGTTCTGTCATGGATGAGTGGATCTCCTGAATTGTTTCAAAACATTGACCTTTCTTGGTCATTTTCACTTTGGGAAATAACCAGAAGTCTCACAATGCCATATCTGGTGGATGAGATAGACAAGGAAGCACCGCAATGTTTTAAAAGGAGACTGTGTTTGCATTGGATGGTTCTTGGCATTCAGTGTAATTTTTATCACAACTCATAAGGACATTCACTGTCTTAGTTACTTTTCTGGTTACCGAGGCAAAATACCAAACAGCCGCAAGTTAACAGAGGAAAGTTTTATTTAGCTCACAGTTTGTAGAGGTTTCAGTCCATCATTGGTTGGCTTGGCAGGGTGGCTTGGCAGGGAGAATCACAGAGAAGAAACAGTCCATGCCAGGGAGGCAGCAGGCAGCAAGCAACAGGCCACGGCAGCCACAGAAGGAGCAGAAGCAGCATCCGCAGCAGCAGCGACAGCAGAAGCAACAGAAGCAGCCCGTTTCCTACCCCTTATATCCCATCCAGGTTACCCACCCTCAGGACAAGCACACTCACACCCAAGGTGCCGCACTGTTAATCCCAGGGCCACATTCTCAATTCCAGCGTCACACTCTCTAGATTTATGTCTCATTTGTGAGAACAGCCCTACCTAGGACCACTCTTTGGAGGAGCATCTGGCTACAAGCCGTAACACTCACAAAATAGGGCTTCCAGGACTGCTTCAGGAAGCAAGAGTAGTGGAATGCATATGTTTGAAGGGAAGGGGAGCCTTTTAAGGGAAATTAATATCAATGTGTCTCTTACCGTAATTTTTTATATAAACATTCACATTATATTTTGATCACACCTTGTGTAGCAAGCATGTATTGAATGCTTCTTACATATGATATTCATGGAATAATGGCTAAGGCCTTAGAACCATGTGAAGTAAGAAATATTTGCATCCTTCAGTGAACACTTTTGAGACCCAAGACAACTGAGTCATTATCCAAATCATGAAGTTTCTAAGCAGTTAGACCAGGCTTCAAGCACAGACAGTGTGATTCCCACACCAGGGTACTCACCTCTAATCTCAGATTTTCTGTTGTTAAAGAATTTTTTTATATTTTAAAAAGAAAAGACAGTAAAAACAATGATACAGAGTTTAAAAACCAGATACTGCGAGATTAACATTGGTTAATGTAGTGCAAACTGTTTCTGTGTTGTATTTGTACTATGCTTGTTTGAAAGGTAATTATATTTGAATAACTCTTTTAAATTTTCTATTGTAGGTTAAAATTTTATGAATATTAAATAATTACTGAATGAATTAGTAGAAATGAACATTAAACTTGTGTTTCTGAGTTGGATGGCTAATTTTTGGATGTGGATTGTGTCTGTTCATCTTATCTTATATTGTAAGAATAAGAAAGAAAGTAAGGAGGAATAAACAAGCTAAAACTAGACATTATAGAAATATTCTTCTTAAAACTTAATTTTAGGATGCGTATCGCTATTTGCATATCTATAAAATGCAGATATAACAAAACTAGGGCTCAGAGAATTTAAGTAACCAACCTAATAACTGCCATAGAAAGCCAGAGCTGCTAAACCAATTTATCATATAAATGTCATCAGGGGATTTGAATCCTCTCTTAAGGTTTAAATTCCATGCCTCAGTAATTAAAAGAACTTATTCTGAATTTTAGTTTTGCTATTCATGAGTTCCAAGTGATTATTTCAAACCGACATGGTGATTTACTTACTGAGAAAATGAAGGAGTTAGAGATAATGATATAGAAAATCCACGCTTGATGAAATAAACCAGTACTCTGAAATTTAACAGCTAATTTCAGTAATCATAATTTATTCCAACTGCATTATATTTAGTTTATAAGTGTGTGATATACTGTGTAAAAACAATAACTATTGTTGTGACTGTGATACCTATCAAGCAAATCAATGAACAAA
Organism: Dasyprocta punctata; assembly: GCA_004363535.1. Taxonomy (NCBI): domain Eukaryota; kingdom Metazoa; phylum Chordata; class Mammalia; order Rodentia; family Dasyproctidae; genus Dasyprocta; species Dasyprocta punctata. The sequence continues at coordinate 12,877 of RJWM01001688.1, read as the reverse complement.
AACGTAGTAATTCATAGAGAATATTATCAAAAATCATAATTTGCTCACGTATGCAAGCCAGCTGGGAATGAGTTTCATGACACAAGCTTTGGGGGTATGCCACCATGACTGCTTACTAAGTAATCTCTTGTATGACTCTAATTTTCCTGAACTGTAAATTATTTTATATGTTTCAAACTTATTTCGTATCTGTATTATTTTTTTCTTTGAAAAATTTTTCTTGGTACATATTTGCAGTATAAAATGATTAGACTCCTTGCTGGGAGTTGCAACATGTACGTAACACATCTTAATTCTTTTTTGTATCTGCTTTTCCTCCCTTCCCTTCTGCCTCTCTCCATCTTTTAATCTCTTTCCCCTTGGGAAAATATATATCTCCCTATTTCCTATTCTTTCTCCTTTATTTTGCACTTTGTATTTTGGGTTTCTCATATAAGGTAAAACATGTGATATATAAGCCTGTGTGTCTGATTTATTTCACTTAACATTAGGTCTCAAGGGATATCAATTTTTCTATAAATTACTGAAGTTTATTCTTCTTTATGGCAGAATAGTACTCTATTTTTTGGTAATCTAGTTTCTCAATAACAGTGGCCAAGAACTGATGAATACTCCAGTGAAAAATTATGTGGTATTTAGTTGTTCTGCAGACATATAACATTAAATGTTTAGGATGATTCATCATATGGTTAGTGTGTCAAATTTTCCTTTGGATTGTTTGTTAGAGCAAGATATATAATGGAGCTCTTCCTGGTTGACCAAGAGCTGGGTTCCAGTTGACTTGCCCTTTTTTTTTTTTTTTTTTTTTTTTTTTTTTTTTAATTTTATTTCAAAGATAGTGAAATGCAACAAAAGATAACAGAACGATCAAAACAAAGCAGTAGAACAGGCATAGAACTTCACAGAGAGATACTATGAAAACAATAGCTACTATATTGTATCTTGTTACTTTCAGAATAGTTGACCATTCCATCAGGCATAGCAAATACAAACCAAAAACAAAACACAGTAAAACCAATGAAAACAGGATGTGAAATGAAGAAAAAAAAAAGGAAACGAAAATTAAACAAAATTAAGCAAACCAATGACAATAATAATGGGGCTCAAAGACAAGATAGAGGATAATCCCACCTATGTGCTACACTAGAAAATGTCCTCTACCCAAGAGATACTGACACTGTGGGCACCAGGCCTGCAAAGCATTCCAGTAATACAAGCATTTGTAATCCATTTGCCATGAACCCAGCAGGTCCTCCAGACAAGCAGGATGCTCAGCAGGGGGGTGGGGGGGAAGTCCTTGATTCATAGCCCGCGCGCTGGCAGGCCTATGGGACACAACTCTTTCTCTCCCCCTGGGCTCCGCACAGTCGCGCAGACTCACCGGGGGGCAGGCGGGCTTGCTTGTGGTTGCGGCCTCTCGCCCCAACATGGAGGGTCCACAGAAGGCACATAGTTCCCCCCCCCGGGCTCTGCCCAGCCTTCTGTGGACCCTCCATGTTGGGGCGAGAGGCCACAACCACAAGCAAGCCCGCCTGCCCCCCTGGTAAGACTTACCCTTTTGGATCAACCAAGTGAAAGGATGGGTGTAAGCTCAAAACACCTAGGCCGTAAAAATCTTCTCAAACTGGGCATATGCTGTTTTCAAACACCTTGATGTTAGTGTTCTTCTACTGGTGTAAATTGTCTCATCATCCTGACAATTAGTGGAACCAATATTAACAAATCCTTGGTATTTAATAAACCCTTAGGTATTCCCAAAACATGCTCCATCAGAGTCAAATTTTATCAGGGTTAGCTCCTTCCTGTGTATTCACTCTGCACAAAGAGGATTTTTGTTTTCATTGCATGTCAACTATCAATTTAATCTTTAAGAGAGGTTACTAAAAAATATAAGATGGGATCGGTGTTGTTTAGTTGTCACAGATCCATGTGGAGAATCCTACACGGAGGACACCGACACTGAATCAAGGAGATAGGTGGTGATGGTGGCTGAGAAGAAAATCGAGTTCCATAGCCATAGGCAATCAAATTCAGGAACCAAAAGGTGGTAAAAAAAAAAATAATAATAATCAATATACACTGGGTTCTAAATCCTACTGTGATTCTTCAGCCTTACTAATTTCCCAAATGTTTGCCTCTGTGGTTTAGTTTCATGTCAAAAATCTTTTCTCCATGAAGCTAAGCCCTTAGCATCCCAGGGCAGAGAGCAGTCCTCCAAGTGGACACTGCAGGAGGACAGGGCCCCTTGCAAGGCCCCGGATTCTCCCTGGAGTCTCAGTTCCCTTTATGACCCTTACTTCCTTTCCCAAGCTGAGGTTAGGTCCGACCCTGTTAAGGGTGCCCAGGTCTCGGCTGTTTCTCTAGCAGAGGCAAAATAGCCAGGATTTTAAAAAAAATATTTTAATACGATATCAAAGAAAACAAAATTAAAGGCAAGTGACAGTTTAAAACAGTCCATTTAATGAAACTATGTTTCTTTTCATATCCAATCTATCTCATATCACTCATTAGCTCTTGTTTTTCAAGATGTGAGTCCCATACTAAATTACCTTAAATAGAAGGCATTTATTTTTCTACTGGACTAATTCAGTTTATGTCTTTTTGTTCATTGCTATCTCAGTTATATAATTTCATTTGTATGCTCATTGTAAGCATAAACAATGCAGCTAGAAGTGTGAGCTGAACAGTTCAACACTGTAATTAACCAAATGTGTGTCTATCATGGCTACTTTACCTAAAATGCAATCACTGTAAAGTATTGAAAGTTTGAAAAAATAAAATACATAAGCAAACAGGGAGCTAAACTTGCAAGCAATAGAAAAACATTCTGACTAATGCCAAATAAAACAGTCTGTCATTTCAGCTGTGTCTTGAGCCCAAGACTGGAAAAAGTTTAAAAATTCAGAAACAGAAGGAGAATAAAGGTAAACTGTATTTGAATTTATTATGCAATTTGGAGAATTAGAAATTATGAATTGCTGATCATTTCACAGTCACCAAGCCCTACATTGTATAGGTTCAGTATGTATCAATGGGAAGCAAGTCCAAGAAAACAAATACAACATACTGATGAAACAATGTCATTCTCCATTTATGGCAGTGATCATCTCCAAATTCTATGCTGGTAAGGGCACATTCTGAGTGATTAGTCCCCTGATTAGAAGGTGAGAGAGATAAATGTTTTACAGGGAACAAATGACAGCCCTAGGGAATAGTCCTACAGTCCAGAGACTCTTTAATTCTATGCCTTAAATAGAGCTCCAAAAGTAAAATCAGAAATATTGGGTTTGAACTTCTGTTACTCAAGATGTGACCTGAGCAGTTTGGACAGGCTATTTTGTCCTCTGAAATTCCAATTTTCTCACATGTGGAATGGATATAACAATACTACTCTCTCTGTAAGAATAAATGAAATCATTTGTGTTAATATATTTATGTGAGTTGTAACTTGCTACTCAAATTTTATATTGCAAATAGTTGATCTGGTTCTGAATATCTAATAAAACACGGCATAAGATGGAGAAGTGAGTTACTTATGTTTCCATATGGAGGAGGCAGGCATAGAAGTGAAACAGATTTAACTTAATGTATGAAAGAAGCTAATAATGACCAACTATGTAGAGTGGTTAGCTTATCTAAAATACTGAAGAAACTGGACAAAGAACTTAATGAAGTTTTTGTTAGAGAAATTGTCAGGTGGCATGTGAATACCTTTTCTGGTGAAAATGTTCAATAGTCCAGTAAAGTTATGCCAAAATTTAAATATGCACTTCCAATTCACTCAGTTAAACACAACTGTGTATTTAACAACCAGTAATAACACCACCCACGGCAGATGCTAGCACTTAATAGTCATTCACATTTCAGGGAGCCCAAACTATTTATAAAATTCTTTATAATTTTCAAAGTTATCAAAGTACATACTTTTTATGTTATGCTATGAATTAGGAGGGAAAAAAACTTTGTCAAGAAATATCTTTCCTACTCTAATATAATATAGATAGCTTAAAAACAAGAAGCAAAACTTTGTTGTTTAATATGTTGCTCCATATTTCTTGTATATGTACAATGTTTCCTAACTATAATCTCCAAAACAGTGCTTTTAAAAAGCAAGATTATATGCATCAATGTTATTAGAGCAAAGTCAGTCATCAAAGAAAATAGAAGGAAGAGTAGGTGGAAAGAAACTTCTTATGGCTCAATAAATAATTACCCTGCAAAATGTACAGTTTTAAATATCTTGCCTAGATCTTAAAAAAAATCCAATTCCTCTTCTAACAGACTGTATCAGCAGTTCTTCTTGGAGAAATGAAAGGAATCAAGTCTCATGCTTAATAAGTAAACTCGACACTGGTTCGGAAAGATATTGTTCCTTTGTAAGTCTGTGGCACTTGGTGATTGGCTCAAGCGGGGAGGGCAGAAATGTGGATTCCTTGTTTTCTCTTTGGTTTACCAGTGTTGTCCCTTTGGTTAATGATCTTGATGGGCTAGGCACTGGAAGGGAAGGACAAACGACAGTTTCCTCAATCTTAAGAAGGTATACAAGACACAGGTGGGAGTGGTCGATTCTTCTTGTTTATTGGAGCTCTCTTGTTTAAAGAATGTTTAAAATTAAAATAGAGAGTTTCCTGCATTCTCTAAATAGTAAATGGATTATCATTTGAGGCAAAGAAGGTGATGTCCTTTGATGCGCACACACACACACACGTACACAGTAACTTCATTTAACTAGTCAGTTTATTCTTTTTGTCAATTCATTTCTAGTTTGGTTGAGAGAAATGAGAAGGATGAAACGCAATCATCCGGTTCTGTTTGAAGCAGTTTGTGAGTCCTCTAACTGCAGATAGAAATTGTTGAGGAGCAGCCTCTGTCCTCTCGTACTGAAGACTTGTGTCAGATCAAAGTGTCAAAAGGGAAATTCATGCATCCTTGTGAGCTACAACTCAGTTTTTAATGATACAGGGCAATGAAACAGCAACAGATGAGCATTGTAAATCCTTCTGTTATTTTTTCAGACTCAGCTTTCAAAGGGCAAAAATAATCAGATAATTTAAAGCTGTTTCAGTTTCAAATGAGAGTGATGCCAAGTAGAGAGGCTTGATAGTTTCAAGGGCCTTATTTGTGGAAGGAAAAATGACCAGCCAGAAACATTTGATGAGAAGGCATCACTAACTAGGTTAGGCACATGAGAAAGAGTTGTACAAGTAGCTGATAGGGACCTGCAAAATTAACATGCTAGCATATTTGTTGAAAAATGCAAGACTTGGCACACAGACATACACTCATAAATGCACTGAAGAGGGTTAGAGGGCAGGAAGGAATAACTGTGAACTGGCAAGACCAGCAAGAATCATATGGGCCAGAACTGTTCCTGGAATGTGTGAATATTCTCTCTCTTCCTACTTGGGAGTTTTTCATATTCCAAGTACTAAAGATGGATGCTGATTTCCTGGTTGGGCAAAAGGGAAAGGAAAACATTTAGGAGATATTTCTACACACTGAGTTACTGAACGGAATGAATAATTTTTGCAAGTCACTGAAAAAAAGTTTCAGAAAGGGAAACAAAGGGTGACAAAAGTTTCTGAGAAGGAGGAAAAGAAGTTTGAAAAAAAAGAGGTATAAGGGTTTATAAAAAGAGAAGTGAAAAAGACAGAACTTTCTCAAACAATGTATGTGACAGTCTTCTAGAGGGTTAATGTGAGTATTCTACAAAAGAACAATGTACAATAATAAAATATAGAAGAATTAACAGATGAACGAACACTAGTACAATTCCAGGAAGAAATGATGGTTTGTGTTGGATGACTTTCTGCTGAGACATATGGAGATCTGGAGATGGCATGGCTAATTGACTCCTATTCTGTCTTTCCGGAGTGTGAATCTGACACATGACAGAAATTCTTCCCAAAGTCACTGAACTTTAACCTCTATTTCCACAGGTCCATGTGGCAATGAAGTTTAGGGTAAAAAAATTACCTGTATTCTTTTAGCATATACTTATTGAGTGACATGGCTAGTGGACATAACAGCTAGCAGCGTGATTTTGCTTTCATAGAGTCTAACTAGCATTACTCAGAGAGCATTTAGATGATAACTACCCAGCAGGATTACTGCTGTAGTAGAAAAGCAAATAGGGTTGGAAGGGGATGAGATTTTTCTTGAAAAGGAAATGAAATGGACCAAGCTCTATGTACCAGAAAGGGAATAAAAACTGCCAAATGAGAATGGTACATTTCAAACAGTTTCATCAACCCTGACTTTAATATGACTCTAAAATTTAAACGACAATATGAAATCATAAAACTGACTCTACCCTCAACAATATGAGAAGAGACTTATGAATCTACAAAACAACATGAGGACACCAGATTAGATGACTGTAATTGCCTAGAAATGGGAGAGCAAATTGCATTGTCTCTGCAGGAATAAATAAATAAGCTGCCAGATGATTTATACTGGAGAGTCCTCCCAAAGATATGAGAAATACAAGAATATGAGATGACATGGAGTGTGTCTTGGTTACTTTTTCTTGTTGTTGAGACAAAATACCTGACATCCAAAATTAGGGAAGGGAAAGTTTATGTAGGTTACATTTTTTGGAGGTTTTAGTCCATATTCAGCTGGCTCCAAGGTAGGGCAGTGTGACTGAGAGGCGACTGTTCGTGGTGGCTGCAAACAGCAAGAGCAAAAGGGCAAAACGGGAAAGCACGTCTCCTTCTCTCCCTTACATGGTTGGCTCCCTGCCCCTAGGTGGGTGCAGCACTCACACTGCCAATTTCAGTGCTAGACAACAAACCAATCACGAATGCTAGATTCAGCTGCCTCCATGATTGCATGAGGCTATGGGAGGCCAACTGAACATAAACCATAACATTTCACCCCTGGCCCCCCCAAAGACTCATGCACATCTTGTATTCAAAAGACATTTAGTTCTTCTCCAAGAGTTGCTAAAGTCCTAACAGCTTCAGCATTGCTGAAAAATCTAAGTCTCAAGTCTCCTCTGAGGTCTAAGGTAACCTCTTAACTGTAATCCCCTGTACAAATGAAAACAAAGTTAAATACTTTTAATATACAATGGCACAAGCTAAACATTACCATTCCAAAGGGTACTAACAGAGGGATACAAAGAATTTGGACCAAAGGAAGTTCAAAATCCAGCAGGACAAATATTAAGTTCTGGAGTTCCATGCTCAGCATCCGAAGCAATCTGGTTGTGAGCTCCAAAGGGTTTGAGTGACTCTACCCACCACCCCTGGCACTTTCAGTAGTTTTAGCTCCCAGGGCTTCTCTCTTAGGCCCACTCTGCTCAATTCTTGCAGTTTCCACACTCCTAGCTTTTCCAGACTTCTGGGTTCTCCATTGCAGGTTTAGCTTCACATTCACAGCTTCACATACTGCCTTCTCAGGGGCACACTGCCTGGCCTCCCAGGCCTTCTGAAATTGGGATGGAAGCCTTTTTAACCTCAGAACTCATGCATTCTCCATGCCCCTAAAACCAGCACCATGTGGATGATGCTGAGGTCTGCTGCCAGCTGCAGCAGTAGCCAGGCTCTCCTCTCTCTTGACTGTAGAGGTTGAGTGCCTGGATCGCTGAGCTCTCTGAACCTGACTGTGAGGAACAGCTTCTCTATGCTGCCACCATTCTGGAACCTTGTGCAGCTACCACCATTTTGAAACCTCATAGCCTCCTCTGCCATTCTAGAGCATGGCATTCTGCAGCTTTCTCCTCCAAACAAAATTGTTCACGTTTTCAGTTTTGAGGCTGCAAAGGGTGCAGACCTGTTGCTTCCCAGGATGCCCCCAAGCCATCTTTTTTATTTTCCTGTTCCTTCTCAACAAAGGAGATCTCAGCTCTATCTTTACAGTCCAGAGCTTTACTGGAGCTTCCTTTCTGGTCAAACTCAAAACCTTTTAAATCACCCTGCTGGGCTCTTTGCTCTTGAATAGCCATGCACTGCCTCAACATTCAACTGTCTTGAAATTTCTTCTACCAGATTAATCAATCCACCACCTTTAATCTCAATTTCAGGCAAAGTCTCTGGACACAAGCAAAATGCAGACAAACCTTTCACTGAGTTATAACACATGTCAACTGGAGTCTAACAAACATTGCAGTCTTTCTTTCCAGCAGAAAACTTCTGGGCCTGGTCTTAACCAGCAGGCTTTCTATCAGCCTTCTGGTATCCTGAGCTCTGACCAGACTCTCCCATGCAGAACAGCCTAAGTCGTTCCAACTCTGTTCATTCAGGTGACATCTCCAAACCTTTCCAAACTCTTCCCACAACCCATTCCCAAAGGCTCTTGAACCACGTAGTCAGGTACAGCCACAGCAATGACCTCATTCCTGGTACCAAATTCTATCTTGGTTACTTCTTTCTAGTAGTTGAGACAAAATACCTGATGCCCAAAATTAGAGAAGGGAAAGTTTATTTAGCTTACAGTTTTTTTTTTTGGAGGTTTTAGTACATATTCAGCTGGCTCCAAGGCAGGGGGGCATGGCTGAGGGGCAACCATTTATGGTGGCCACAAACAGCAAGAGCAAAAAGGGCAAAAAGGGAAAGCTTGCCTCCTTCCCTCCTTACACTGGTAGCTCCCTGCCCCTGGGTGGGTGCAGCACTCACACCACCAATTCCAGTGCTAGCTCATAAATCAATCACAAACACTAGATTCAGCCACATCCACATTGCATGAGGCTTGGGGAAGACATCCAAACATAAACCATAACAGAGTGATTGAAAATGAGGCTTATGCATGAATACCTAACTATTTCTTGTCATAAGTGCACATTTTAAAAGAAATAAACCAAACAAACTCACAACTCACAAGAATTGCAGTAAATTCATGAGGAAGTTTTTATACATGAAAATGGACAGTTGATTATTAAGAATTTCACAAAGGAGAGTAAAAGTCATTACATGTGATGGCATTATTACAGAGAAGAAGAAAATTTCATCGACAAGAAAGACAGAAGACTAATGATTAAACAGTCACTGAATTCTCAGCATGATACACAAAGAATAACCTATTGCCAATTACATTTTACAGAAATCCTCATATACCTGGGATAAAAGGGATAGTCTAAAAGTTTTCATAATGAAATTGAGGACAAAATTTTGGATGTTTTCAAAAATTCATTTCAAATTAGGTTTTAAAGTAATCTTAGTGCAAGAAATTCTAGAACGAAAATGACTCAACATGATAGAAAGCACTATATTTGCTATCAAAAGTTTCATTGTAAGAAAAGAATCAAATGAAAGAAATCAGTGCAAATGTATATTAAGTTCACAAAATGTTAAAAATATTACAAAAGATTGTCTATGAATTACATGAGTGCAAAAAGTACTAATAAATATTAAATGTATAACTTAATTAATAGATTAGAGCAAACAAAATGGATATTCACATATTACACTGATTTGCTATCTTAAAATGGGTAAGTTTTGAAAAATGGGAAGAGAAAAGCCTAATTTTCAAAAGAAGAAACTCAGTATATATGACTATTGTGAGAATTGTTAATTAATACATGTAAAGTATTGAAAAAAAGTATCTTGCATGTGACAAGCAATTAATGAGGTTAGCCATCATTTGATTTTAGCTTTGATTACTACAGTATATATTTTTTCTATAAATTCAAGCTCTACACACACTTGACAGTGAGAAATCCCAAGATATTCAATGATGGCCTAGTAGGAAATAGGAAGAACAGGGTGAGATTCAGAGAAAACTGGTCTCCAGAGAATGAAAGAAGTTGGATGGCAGTATTTCAACAAACAGTATCTGGTATAATTTCACAAATTCAGGTTTAACTTGATAACTGCTGAATATTATCGTTGAAAACGAGGGTAGATCTACTACATGGTACAGATTATAGTATTTGGTAGCATTTTCAGGCTGCCAGCTTATCCAGTAGACACAGGGAAAAACAATATTAATGTGAACTCCAGGAATACAGGCTGAATTTATGGCAAAGCCACTAGGGGAAAGGAGGTAACATGATCAAATTTTAGTTGCCTGGGTACCTACTTAACCACACCAAGCACAAGTTTCAGGAAAAGAAGGCTAATTTTAAAGACTACCTATTTGTGAGGATACTGTTACTGTTTTCTGATAAAACACAGCAATTGCTAGAGACAAGATTGCAGAAGCTTGGACTCGGGGCCTGAGGCCGAACAAGACAGGAGGAAGAAAGCCACGCTCAAACTCCTGGTGATCCTACCCACTCATCTCGTGACCCACCTTTGCCACAATGCTTATTCATCTTTCATCAGTTAAAATAACATATTTAGCTTGTGGGTGTCATTAAAATCTTGACTAATGAAAATACTTAAAGTCAGGAAATACATTTCAAGTTTTTCCTGAAAAAAAGAAATCCAACAGAGTACACTACTAACAAAACACATGCAAAAAAATACTGTAGCTAAACTCTTTCTACTTTTGCAATTTGTTCACATCCACAAATGTTGCGATGCAAGTTCTGTTTGCTTGCAGCTGAAATGTCTATAAGCCAAGGACTTATGATAAAAATATTTAATGTAAAAAAAGTTTTTTCAGGAACCGTTTTCGCTCCGTCCTCACTGATAAATGGGGATCAGTATTACCCATGTTTGTTATTATTTGTATTTGCTGTCTTTGTGTTTGTTTTGCCTTTCACCCTTTTTTGCTTTGTGGCTTTAACTGAGCATTTTATCTTACACCAATATTTTTCTTTACTTATTATGCTTTTTTATATTTTTAAGTTGCTGCTAGAGCTCAAGATTTCTATTAATCCAAGTCTAATTTCAATGACTCTATGTCATTTGACAGATAGTGTACCTGATTATATCAAAATATTCCTAATTACAGAAGTCCCTTTTGACATAGTTTTCATTCATTTGGCATACTGACTGGTGTGTACCTAAATGTGCAATTTTGCAAATGCTATTATGAACACACTATGATCTGTTAGATCAATTCAAATAAGAGAAATAAACATTTTTAAATTCCAATTATTCTTTCTCTGATGCTTTTCTTTTCTTTACACAGATAGGATACCTTTATCATTTTCCTTCCCTCTGAGGAATATTTATGTTATATTTTGATTTGTTTTTCTTGTTAGAAAGTCAACTTCATGAAGGTAAGAAATAAGATATGAAATATTTATTTATTTATCTAACTTTATTTCCTTACACTAAGTACAATCCTGTAATAAGTTAAATTCAGCAGTAATTTTTTGAAGATTAGTCATAGATTAATAATGTAATTTGTGTAAAGGGTAACAACAGCCATTTTACATATGGAAAACCTGTGCTTAAGCTCTACGTATGTGCTTTATAAATTGTCATGCTGGCAAGTTAATTAAGCCCACCACACCTCTGTTTCCTCACCCATAAATTGGCAGAGCATATTACAATGTAGTACAAATGCCTCTCTGAAAATGCTTAAGCTAGTGCCCAATTCACAGTAAAACCTCTGCAACATACTGAGTTTGTCAGATCAAGTGAACCAAATTGTGACATTTTTACTGGGGTAAAATTGGCCTTGAGCTTATTGATTAAAAAATTGATGATTCTAAGCAAGTTCATTTTATCAGTCAATGGCAATCCATAGCATCATATTAGACAAGTGCATGGTTTGCTACCTGGTTGTCCTGAGTGCAATTCCAGCCTTGAGAGTAATACTGGCACAGCTTTGTCCAAGAATTGCTTGCTCTGAAGACTGCGCAGGCAAAGAACCCTGCTCTGAAGTCTTGATGCTGCCTAGAAAATAATGCAAAATGAAAATTTAACTTTGACTATAGGTCAAGAAATACTACATTTTGGAAATAAGGAGAGGAAGAGGGGTTAAAGGGAGGGGAGAGGAATGGGGAAAAAAGGAAGCAGCAAGTTATATTATACACAGGTATAAATTCTCTATGTTGAATATTAGCATTATGTGTATTTAAATGTACCAATAAAATAAAAAAGCAAAACCAAAAAAAGAAATAGTAAAGAATTTGCATTAGTAAGTTCAGTGTCTATTTTAAGGCTAGGAAATATCTGAATAAACAGTTATTTTCTTGGAATAGCATTAGTTACCCTATCGTTTAACAGAAGCATTCTAATGTATAAATGGAATGAGAAGACAGACACAGAAGAAGAATAATTTCCATCAAGTCCTCAGAAAATGCTTCACTCCAGAGTCATTACGATACTGCAAACAATGGAATTGAAAGTATATGAGAAAAATAAGAAAGAAATTCCTCTGAGAAAAGGTGAAATTCAAGAAGCAAGATCTTCACCCTAAAAATGCATACAAATATCTAAAGCTGTCCATGTACATGAATGGTAAAACACATTACTTACACTATACTTTAAAATTTTAAGATATGGTATGAAAGACTGAAGCCAGTTCTTTTATTTTGGCCCACAGCGTGATTTTCAGTACAGAAATGCTATAGGGGTGGAGCTTTATGCCGAAAGATTCTTATCAAAATGTTTCTTAAACAAGCAAAATGGTAAAATAGAAAAATTCACCCTAATGACAGTGGAAGTGAATTGTGTACCTCCAAAGCTAGACACTGTACTACTACACAACTATTAAATATGATGCACAAAAATAATTCTTACTGAAAAGGAAAAGTGTACATAATGTTCAGGGTAGAGACTTAAAATCACGAGTGTGGTCTGATCATATATGCATGCTGTCACAGCTCACAGTCATGGGCAAAGACATCTACTAATAACAAATAAGGTAATATTAATTATTGGTAGTCTGAGGGATTTCCAGAAACTATAGTTTTGTAATTTAATTTTACAAAAAGCAAGTATTACTTTTGTATAGCTAGACAAAATAATGTAAAATATATGCACATGTCCTTATATTTTTCAGCAGTATTCGAAAAAGAATCTAAACCTTACAT